>CABHPR010115651.1:10442-31264 GCA_902168415.1 Peromyscus melanophrys | reverse complement strand
TCTCTCTCTCTCTCTCTCTCTCTCTCTCTCTCTCTCTCTCTTTCTTTAATGATGCAGTGTATTACAGCTATCGATGGTCACCCTATCACGTATTAGAACAAGGGTCATATATATTTATAAAGTGTCTGTGCACCATGTGTGTGTCTGGTGCCTGTAGAAGCCAGAAGATGGCACTGGATTCCCTGCAACTATAGTTGCTGATAGCTGTGAGGGTCCATGTGGGTGCTGGAAATTGAACTCATGTCCTCTGGGAAAGCAGCAACTTCTTTTAACTACTGAGACATTTCTCCAGCCCCTGACTATTTTTTCTTTTGTTTTCTTTCTTTCTTTTTTTAATTTAGTCACTTCATGTTTATCGGAATGACCTATATACATGATTGTATTCTTTATTGTTTATGTTTTCAAAACATTTACATACAGCAGAAGAGAAATTATCAGTAAGTCCAAATTCCATAGACAGACACTTGACCTTCATTCAGGAGGTTTAGCTTAATTACTGCCTCACTTCCTACTTGAAAGTTGGCTAGGTTTAGGCCCTGACTTCTCAAAAGTAGATAGAGGAAGAGAAGAAGGGAATAACAGTAACTCTCTAGTGGAGAAGCCTAGAAAATACCAAGTGAGGGACGTCAATATCACTAGTGACAGTATGTAGATGTCATGTGGCAAGGAGATCAGTTCACATTTGGGACATGTTTTCCTGAATGGCGTAACCGTACTTAAGATCTTGACAAACATCAGAAGATCCCATGTGTTGGAGGAAGAGCTCATAAAGCAGGGTGGGGAGCAATGGAATTATACAAGTATCTCCTTGTAGTGCACACCTTCTATCTTAAGCGCCCTTTTCAATAATATATCTCATATTGTTAGGAAGTTCATTATTATGTATGTTGAGAGTGTAGCTTAGGGGTAAAGCACTTACTCAGCATGTGCAAGACCCTGGGTTTTATCCATATCAGCTCACTCCCAGGGATGTGCATGTATACACACCCACACCCACCCTCACACATCTACCTCCATGTACACACACATGCACACACACATGCAGACATGAGAAAGTCACACACACAGGCACACAGACACACGTACACACACATGATGAGTGTGATTCAAATTATTTCTTTTCTTTTATCCTTCCCTTCTTTCTTTTCTTTTTCTATTTCTCTTTTTCTCTTTCTCTCTTTCTTTCTAATTTCCTTTTCTCTCTAAATCTCTGTGGTACTAATGATTAAATTCTGGACCTCACCCACACCAAACAATTGCTCTGCAGCTGAGCTAAATCCCCAGCCCTGACGGCACTAATTTTAAATTTAGTTTTGGATTTTAAAAATTGAGACTGACTTTCCCTCTGTAGCCCAGGTTGGCTTTGGAATTACAATACTTCTGCCTCCTCTTCCTGAGTGATGAGATTGCAAGCCTGTATTAGTTATTTTTCTGTTGCTGTGATAAAACTCCTTGACAAAAAGCAACTTCAGGAAGAAAGGGTTTGTTTTAGCTTATGGTGATAAAGGGTCAGAGTCCATTATGATGGGGAAGGCAAAGCATGGCAACAGGAGCAGGCAACTGGCTGATCACATCTTCATCCACTCAGGAAACAGAGAGAGAGGGAGAGAGAGAGAGAGAGAGAGAGAGAGAGAGAGAGAGAGAGAGAGAGAGAGAGAGAGAAGAGGAGGTGAGCAAGACTACAAAATCTGAAGTCCCACCCCCGGCGACATACTTCCTCTAGCAAGACTTCACTTCCTGAAAGTTTCATAACCTCCTCAAATAGCACCAGCAGCTGGGACCAAGTGTTCAATGACACAAACCTGATCTAGTTTACCTTCTGCTGCTGTGACAGAGCACCACGGCCAAAGGCACCTTGGAGGAGGAAAGGGGCTGTTTCACCCTACAGCTCTGAGGTCGGGAGTCCGGACAGGAAGTTGGAGGCAGGAGCTAAAACAGAAGCCGTGGAGGAACACTGCTTACTGGCTTCCTCTCCATGGCTTGCTCAGCCTGCTTTCTTTCTTTTTTCCTTTTGTTTTTTCGAGACAGGGTTTCTCTGTGTAACAGCCCTGCCTATCCTGGAACTCTCTTTGTAAACCAGGCCTGCCTCGAACTCTCAGAGATCCACCTGGAGTGCATCATCATGCCTGGCTTCTCTTTCTGTTTTGTTTGTTTGTGTTTTTTTTCTAGACTGCTTTCTTATACAACTCCATTCCACCCGCCCAGGGGTGACACCATTCCACAGGGGCAGCACGTTTCCTCATGGGCTATTCCTCCTCTGTCAATTGGCAGTCAAGAAAATGGCACACCCTCCCCCAGACTTGCCTGCAAGCAATCTGATTGAGACATTTCTCAGTTTTTGGGAAAACTGAGGTTTCTCTTCCCATTTGATTATAGCACACGTCAAGTTGACAAAAAACGAAACGAAAACAAAAAACCAGGACAAGGACCTTTCTCTTCCAAACCACCGCAAACATAGACCACCACACTCAGCTCGAATTTATTTTTTAAACATCTTTGTTAAGATATCATGAACTTAAAGTATGCCATGGTGTGAGATTTGATATATTCAATTATACAACTATTGGTACAGTAAATTTTAGAACGCTTTTGGCATACCTCTAAAGAAACTCTGCTTCCATTAGCTGCCACTTCTCTGTCCCATCCAGTCCATCCTTGCCAGTCCCAGGAAACTACTAAAGTATTTTGAGTCTTAAGAGAATTGCTGACTCTGGACATTACATATGATGTAATCAAATGTCACGTGACCTTCGGTGGTTGGCTTCCTTCATTTTCAGGGTACATCACTGTTGTGTGGAGGAAATGTCAATCATACTATTGTCACATTTGAATTGTTCCTGATTTTGACTACTATGATGCTTGCACGCAAAGCATCTTGATTGAACAATATTTTTCCTTTTCTTTGGTGTTTACCTACGTGTCGAATGACTGTCTTTAACACTTTGAGAAACTACCAAACTATTTTCCGAGCAATCACAACATTTTGTGCTTTTCTTTTTCAGTGATGTGTGAGGATTCCAACTTTACTCTCACTGTATTTGTTGTTGCCTGTGTTTTTATTATATCATCAGGTGGATATCACTGTGCTTTTCATTTCCATGTCTTCAATGACTTATAGTGCATTAATACTAATGAACACCTATCTGTGTGTTTATTGACCATTTGCATGTGTATCTGCTTTGGAAGAAATGCCTGTTGTATACTGTTGCACATTTTAAGATTGGGCTATTATCTAAAAATTGAATTGACAAACATCTAAAAATATTTTGCCTCCAAGTCCCTTAGCAAAATATATTTTCAAGTACTTTTATTCTGTGTGTAATCTTTTTATCCTCTTAATTAATTCATTGTGTGTGCACACTCGTGCACGGGTGCACAATGAGTGTGTAGATCGGAGGACAACTTTCAGGAGTTGCTTCTCCCCCACCATGTGAGCCCCAGGATTGAACTCAGGTAGCCAAGCTGATAGGAAGTCACCTCTGCCCCCTGACCTCTCACCATGCCTCTTTTGAATTTTTTGGTGGTGTCCTTTGAAGTATGACTGTTCTCAGTTTTTCACTTGTTGCCTGTGACTTTGATGTTGTTAAAGAGACCACTGTAAATACTTCCTCCCTTTCGTCTAGGAGTGTTAAAGTTTTGATTTTAGGCCTGTGCTCAAATTTGAGTTCATTTTTTACATGCTGTTCTGGAGAGGTCCAGCTTTGTTTTTTTGCTATGATATTAGAGGGTTTTTTCCCCTTAAAATGGGCTGCAGAGACGATGAAGTCAGATGTCTGCACGTGTCCTGTTCACTTTCCTTTCTTTCTGGGTGGAAGCTTTTGCCTGATCGCAGGATCTCAGCTGTGGTCTTAACAGAGTCTATACAGACAACCCACTCTTTTCATCTTCTGGGCTGCAGTAAAGAAATCTGGACAGTTTGGTTATTTTTCAGCATATGTCTTAAACCCCTTTTGTCTCAATGCTTGCCAAGTCTTTCTGTAGCCCCGTTTGGAATGTTACTAGCATATTCCTTGGGTATGGCCCTTTACTCTAGAGTCTCGTGAGAACGAAAAGAAACCTGAGTCATAATTTTTCCCTCTGGAATGCCCGCACTTCACACATGTGGTGTATATAACCTCTTTTCAGGATTTATGCTTTTTCTTTGTATTTAAAATTCATTTCATATTGGACACCCAGGGCTCTAACTTGGATTTGAATAAAAACTATCCTCTGCTCTGATTTCTTCTGGTTTTCCCTCCTTCCTTCTCTGCTCCCTCCTTTTCTCCTGCTCTCAACGCTGAGCCATCACAAATGCAAAGCCACATTTCCGGTCTAAGGGATGTGCTTATTGTTTTAAGGCACCAGGAGACTATTTTGCTCTAGCTACTATCACATGTTGTAGCTGAATCTCAAATACTCATTTTTGTATTCAAAACGCTGTCTCTCCTCCCTCTCCCTTTTCCCCTCTCTCCTCTCATCTGATTTCTCTGTCACTAACGCTGAACTCAGGAGCTTAATGGATCCTCCTGCCTCAGCCTTACACAGGTTCAGACCTCCACACCTGGTGAGACACAGATACCCCTCACCAGCAGCCTCTTCACCATGCAAACCCTTGGTTTCTTCTGATAGACATTTCTCTCTCTGGAAGCCAGAAGGAAGATATTTGAACTCTCCCAGGGCCTAGATCTGCCTTCCTGTGGGAGCAGCTTCCTCTTTGTAGAACAGGAGAGAGAGCAAGGGAGCTGGCAGATTTTCAAGGCTCTGGAAGAGGCTCTCTTGTTCTCTGATGTTCTCAGTTGTCGCTGCCTTGGGACCTCAGGCTCACCTCTGTAGAGACCTCGCTTTTGTGTCCGCACTCGGCAGAGCTCCAATCCTGGCTCATCTGCACATCCAGCCCACTGTGGAGACAATTTGAACATCCTGCCACACCTAGATCTTGGTTGAAGTGGGCTGTGCTCAGGCTTGGGAAAGGCAGAAATGAAAAAAAAAAAAGTGGCTGCAAACTTGCCTTCTTCACAAAGCTCATTGCCAGGGACCACTCCACTCCCACTGCCATGTGAAGTGCTGTCCTCGGCCCCCTTTCTCTGCCACCACAGACAGAGTCCTCCTGGCCTGTGTTTGGGTCATCTTCGTGTTCATGCGTCCAGCTCCTGGCACATTGCATGAGGCACAATGGGGTTTCGTAACAGTATTTGGAATGAATGGCTGCAAACACAAAACTGCAGTGAATGGCTTGATCAGGTTTCGGGGAAGTACATCCAGATCCCTATATTGCAAACGAAAAACCTGCCACTGGTAATTCAGCAAGAGGGGATTTTATTGTAGTAATCTTGAGAGAGCCCAGGAATAGAGAAAAGCACAGGGGACTAGGCTTGGAAATGGGTAGGATCCAGCATGTCCAGAGGATCAGGGACTAGCAGTCAGGACTAGTTATGCAGTAGGAATCTTCTAGGCAGGGTGATATCACTGGTGGAATGCTATTCAGTTTTTTAAAAATTCTTTATAATGTTTGTTCAAGATTTAAAAACCTTGGTAGAGAATCCTTCAGCTAGATCACTGTATAGCAGCAATGGTGGAGAGTCCTAAAACCTTTGGTTTCCAAAGTAGAGGCAAGCACCTGGGTTTCCCAGTCTGCTATAGGTACTCTCAGCAGGAAGATGAATTTCTCTCATAGATTATAAGCATACCAGGAAGTGGGTAATAGTGTAGAGTAGCCACCAAGCAAGGTATGCTCCCGACAATAAGCATCTCCAGGTCTCTGATTTCTGACATGATATAAGCAAGCTTCTTCGTCCTCCATCTCGGCCTTTACTGTTGGAGCTCCTGATACCACTATGAGACTGAGAGATGGGGTATTGGCAAAGGTGGTAACACTACTGGTCCCACTCCCCACACTCAGCCTGTGCCTTCCTTCCAGCTCTTCCAACCTCTGGGGCTAGAAGGACCCAGCCTGCCAATCTTACCTTCTCGAGTACTTTCTGCTCTGGAGTGGGACCCATTACAGTGGGAGCCATGAGAATCCCCAGAACTGGCTTTAGAAGGAGGCAAAAGGGCCGTGCAGTCTTAAAATCAACCTCAGCTCTTCTTCTCTCTCATACAAACTGTATGGAGAGAATGTTTAGGTTCTTAAATCGAACAGGACTTGGTGGTTTGCCTTGCGATTCTAGCCACAAGGTTAAGTTTCTAAGTTACCATCTGTCTTAGCCCGTTCGGGCTGCTACAGCAGGGTAGCATAGACTGAGTGGTTCACGCATGACCTAAATCTAGATCATGTAGTTCTAGAGTCTGGGAATCCAAGATCAGTAATTGGCTAATTTGGTGTCTCACAGGGGCCCATTTTCTTGTATGTGTCATGGTGAAAGGGGTTAGAGACCTTTCTGAGACCTCTTTCATAAGGACTCTAATTTCATTCATAATGGCTCAAGCCTCATGGCACAATCACCTCCCAAAGATCTCATCTCCTAACACAGTGAGGGCGGAATCTCAGCACCCACATTTGAAATGGGAGCACAGCACTCTTCTTCCTCTGCAAATATTTATCAAGCACTGGTCATTGGAAGCAAAACTAGGTGGTGGCCCTATTCTTCATCGTACTTATCGGCTAGTGGGAGAAAACATGTATTAAACAACCACCCATGAAGCTAAACATGTGTTTGTAAAATGCTGTAGACCAATGCCCAAGAAACCAGAAGGTGTCATAATAGGAGCAAAATTTGGCTAGGGGAAATATGAAGAGGGTCCTTTAGGGAGTGACATGTAGGCTGAGAGATGGTAGGTTTGCCCAGGCAAAGTGCCTCATGCTCAGGTTTGTTTCTCTTGGCCATGTGTTGGGGATGGGGATGTTTTATTGTTGCTATTGTCACACAGATTCAGAATCATGCCTGGAACGTGATGCGGAGAGGCAGAGATGTTAAATGCTTGCAATGTGTGTAGGGTGTTTCACAACAACCACGACAATGGCAACAGCACTATCCTGGTTAGGAAGCTGCCAGCATCCTTATCTGAGAAAGTCAGTGGGCTGAAGACAGTCCTTTTTAAAGGAGACTCTCCTCAGGGATGGTTGCTTTAAAAGTCCTGGGATACAGAATGGAACAATTTGAATTCCTTGTCTGTCCAGCACAGTGGCTAGGGATGAAACAGTGGGTGACTCAGAGTGGGGAGGAAGTGAATCTGTCAGGGAAATTTTTGGTGCTGTTGGCTAGATGGTTAAGCAGGGCCAGATCATTCTGGAACTTGTTAAGAATTTGAGACTCTCTTAAGAGCCCCAAGGAGCCATGGACAGGTTTTTGGTAATGGAAGATTGTGACAAATTCTATTCCAAACTTCAGAGGTTTTCTACATTTAAGTATTTTTTTTCCAGACTCCTCCATGGAAGATATACTACATCTTTACCTTCATTAGTTCTTTCTCATATTTAATGGACAGCATGCATTTTATTGTTTTTTTTAAAGCTATGTGAAGGTCAAAAGCAGAACTTTGCCATGAGAAACTCTTTCTGCCGGCCCCTGCCAAGGATGGCCTTATGAACGGCATGCGTTGCATTCCGGAATTTGCATTCTGATTGGAGAGAGGAGTTGAGAATGAGCAAATGTCCTTATCCCAGGAAGTCATTGCTTTAATCTAATTAAATGCCTAGTGGAAAATCTCTCTCCATCCCAGCGATGCTTATGCTGTTATGGTCAAGTCCAGGGCATTGCCAACATATCTTTGCAAATTTCATTAGCAGTGGCTGTTTCCGCCTTCTTCTAGGTCATTAATGAGTTTGTTAAACAAGGACAGTTCCAGTACCAGCCTCTGATGTGCCCCAGAGGACCTTTTGCTTCCAAGCAGTGTAGTCCCATTTACTCCTGATTATACCGGCTTTCCACCAGGCCAGCATTCCATTCAGATGACAGTGTTCAAATCCCAGCCAATTCAATTCCAAGCACAAGTTTTATGGAAGTTTTGGTCAAAGGCCTCACTGACACCCACATGATGTCATTATTTATCCCCCTAGTTCTTGCTCACTCTTTCATTTTGTCTCTTTTACACGCTTCCTATTGCTATTTTCCTAACATTTTAAATGTATATTTTATTGCAATTTAATGCACGCAATGTAAAAATTACCATCTTAACCATGTTCAAATGGACAGTTCAGTGGACTACACTGTCCATGTTGTTATACAACCAGTCTGCAGAATGTTTTTATCCACCAAAACCCAAACCACACCCTCTTTGCACACCTCTCTGCTGTTTTCTCCTCTCCAAGCTGACAGCCACCTTTCTGCTGTCTGTCTCTATAATAACCAGACCTTATAACATTGTCTTTTTGTACCTGGTTCACTTCAACAAGCATGTTCGTCTTTGTAGCCTGTTTCATCATTTCCTACTTGTTAGAGACTGGCTGATATTCTGCTGTATGTATAGGACACATTGTGTTTATTCATTCATCTGTGGATGGCCATGTGAGTTGTTTCTGTGTTTTAACTTTGTGAATAATGCTGCAACGAATATGGGTACGTAAATATCTACTCTCTTCATGTTTTAATGCTTACACAGAATTGGAATAGTGATCATATGGTAATTGTATTTTCAACTTTTTGGGAAATTACCATAACGTTTTTCAGAGCAGCTGAACCGTCTAGTCTCCCACTGACAGTGCACAAAGGTTTCCTTTTCCCTGCGTCCTGTCCAACACTTCTTGTTTTCTGTTTTGGATGGTAGCCATCCTAGTGCATTTGTGGTGATGTCTCCTGGCAGTTTTGATTTGCATTTGCCTGATAACTAGAGATACATGTGCTTGTTGGTCATATGTGCATCGTTTTTGGGAAAAGTCTATTCAAATCCTTTGCCCATTTCTAAACTGAGTTATTTGAATTTTGTCATTACATTCTGGATATCCACTCCTGAAGACATGATTTGAAATATTTTCATCCACTTCATGGGTTGACTTTTCATCTGTTAATTATGCCTAGTGATATCTAGAAGCTTTACATTTTGACAGCTTCTCAGAAGTCTTTATGATTTGAGAAATTATCACTTCATTTTTTTTAAAAGAAAACACCATTACAGCATGTTTCCTGTATTTTTCTTAGCCATACAAATCTGAATTTTCACTTCTCTTAGGGTTAGCATTTTTGAACCAACACAGTTATGCTTGATTTCCAAAATTTGATTCAGATCCTAGTTTACAGTTAAGGAAGAAAGAAAGAGAGAGAGAGAGAGAGAGAGAGAGAGAGAGAGAGAGAGAGAGAGAGAGAAAGAAAGAAAGAAAGAAAGAAAGAAAGAAAGAAAGAAAGAAAGAAAGAAAGAGGATGTCTAGGGAAATAGCTCAGGTAGTAAACTGCTTGTTTCAAAAGCATGAATCTTGAGTTCTCCAGGACCCAAGTGAAAAGCTGTGCATGGTAGTACAGTCTTGTGATCCCAGCTTTGGGGTGAAGGAGACTGGTGTCTCCTCAGGGCTTGCTGGCAGGCAACGAGGCTAGGCAGGGACCCTCAGGTCCCAGTGAGTGACTTTATCTTAACAAACAAGGTGGAAGACTTCTGAAGAACGACACTTGAGGCGGATCCTTGCCTCCATATGCACACACACAGCACACCTTGCACACGTACAGACATGCACACACACAGGCACTCACGTATCTATACAAACATAAAGAAAAATAAAAATGTGAAATCAGCATTTCATTTGGAAAAATCGAGTGGAAAGGGTTAGTGGAGGTGAGCTGAAATGAAAATTTTTAGCAATGCATCACATTCTGCGGGTAGTCACTTTCTCCCAGCAACCTCGTATAAGATACCTCTAGTCCACTTTTCAGACAATAAAATGGAGGCTACAGAGTTATCTTGCTCAGATTCACAGAACTGGCATGCACGCAGACACCAGCAACTCCTTCCTCTTTGGTGCCACTTCTTACAAAAGCTATTTTCAAATTCTGTTAGAAGTAAGAGGCTTGCTCCTTACCCCATTCACTTTGCCCCATGTCCCAAAATTGATACTAGCTTATTCCCCAAACAGGCATCGTATGGTAAACTCCACTTGCATTATTTTATAACCCCACACTTCACTGTGCAAGGCAGCCTGAGGACCAGAGAAATGAGAGAATGTGCCCGAGGTCATGGGCCTAAAAAGGAGAGTAAGATGGTGTTCCCACGTCAGTCACTTCCAGGACTTTTCTGCCTCAAGTTTAGCTCACCCAAGAGACAATTGAGACATTCTTAGGAGAAGCTACACATTGCTTAAATTGTCTTTACTAAGCAGTAATTTAAAAATCCCTCTTATTGATCCCCTTAGTCCCTTGGTCCTGCTCTAGTAAGATTGTTCTAGAGGAGGGGCATGATCTTCAATCTCTCTTCTGTAGGTAACTAGCTAAACAGCTGCTAAGAGTTGTTAGCTCTTCTGGGTCTCAGTTGCCTCATCTGAAAACTATCCATTGTATACTTGACCTCATGTTGTTGACTTGAGCACTGAATGAATAATTTACGTACAGATGCTTAGCAGACAGCCCTCAGTCATTAATCTTCTCATAAACCTATTTGACCTGGACCACAACGATTGTATGTTCATATCCTAGTTTTTCACAGTTCATTCTTTCTAAGGTGTAATGTGTAGAGATTCCCAGTGGAAAATGTTGCTGGGAACTATGACAGACAGATTCTGCACACATTAGGACGTGAATACGGCTATTGCATATTATGGACAAGCCCAGACTGCGTCAAACGTACAGGGCTTACTCCCTTAGCTCAAAGAAGTTCAGGAGCAGACAATACAGAGCTGGCAGGGTAGAGGTACAGAGGTTTTAGAGCCATACTCTGATTTGTCTGCCTGACACCTGAGAGAACATAGACTCCATCGTC
Source organism: Peromyscus melanophrys (assembly GCA_902168415.1). Lineage (NCBI taxonomy): Eukaryota > Metazoa > Chordata > Mammalia > Rodentia > Cricetidae > Peromyscus > Peromyscus melanophrys. The sequence goes on along the minus strand of CABHPR010115651.1, from coordinate 20,449 downwards.
AAAGTAACAGAATTGTTCAAGATGGCTGCCTAAGCATACGGCAGACAGTAGAAAGGAGGGAGAAAAGGCAGACAGAAAACACACAGATTAAAGGACTCTTTCTAGGGATTCCACTTTCCTTTTCTGGAGAAAAGGTCTTGCTAGGTAGCCCCAGCTGGCCTTGAACTACAAAGTCTCTTGCTTTAGCCTTTCAAGGGCTGGGATTACAGGCATGTGTCCCCAAGCCTGGCTGGCATCTCATTCAACACTTCCATTAATATTGCCTTTGGTCAGCGCGTCATCACAGACCTCACTGTACTTAGCAGCAACACAGGCTGGGAAGGGTAGTTTTTTGTTTGTTTGCTGAGGCAAGGCAATGTCTCTATGTAGTTCTGGCTTCTTGGGATTCACTATGTCGACGAGGTTGGTCTTGAACTCACAGAATTCCACCTGTCTCTGTCTCTGGAGTGCTAAGATTAAAGGCCTGCGCCCTCGGCACCCACCCACCAGGTGGGAACGTAGTATTTTAGCTGGTTTTGTTCTTACCCTGATTAGAATCTGTCACAAAGGACAAAGGAAGTTGGACTGACGAATAGTGATGCGCAGTCTATGCCACTTAGGTGCCCGGGATGTTTGAGCCTACATGGAGTCTTGAGGAAGGAGAAACTCAAAGTTCTCTGTAAGCTTAAGATATTGCAGTTGCATGGGAGGTTATTTTGCTGGAAGGGTTCTGCTGCCTAAATTAACCCTGCAAATCCTAAGTCCTCACTGTCCCATCCTCTCCTCTGGGTCCAGAAATCTGGCTGCTGACACTTGGAGTATCTGCTGCCTGTTATTTTGGTTTTAATTTGAGCCCCATGCCTGCCTTCAGAATCATGTTTTGGACGCCATTCTCCTGTTGTTGGTACTGTTTTGGAGGGCTGTGGGACTTTTAGGAGTGGGACTTAGCTGGTAAGAGTAGTTCACCAAAGGAGACCCTTTGAAGGTTTTACCTGGTCTCCTGGTTCCTGCTTTTTCTCTCGGTTTCCAGACCTACTTTAATGTGAGCAAACAGTCCTTTGTCCATAAACTGAGTTGCTCTTCAGGTCTTCCACACCACAGTGGGCTGAAACTCTCTTAAGCTGTGAGCTAAAATATATAATTTCTTCCTTAATTTGTTCTGTTCGAAACTGCGGTCACAGTGACTTGCGTGTCCCCGACCCCTCTTCTTACTCATTGAATAAGCCTTTTGGACATCTGGTTCCTGTAACAGATGCCACTGCAAGGCTATCCCTTTTTTGTGTGTGTGTGTTCCTTACTTAGGATCTCTTCCTAGAGGTTTTATGGAACACAACTTTTCTGCCTTCACTCCCCAGTTTCTACCATATTTCTTTATTACCACATTATCCCCCCCCATCACTAGCTTCTGACATAAGAGTAAAAGGAGGGTCACAGAGAAACTCTTTCAGATGCCCAAGCACACAAGGCTCTGAGAAGGAACACCAGTCTCAGGCCCTCTGTGTCAGCTCTGCTGGGATCTCTGGTTTCTGTCTCTCTGGGGAATGCTTTCTTAGTCACTTACCACTGCGAACATTTTCCTGCTCGTGTCCCTTGTCTGTATGCCTGGAGCATCATGCTGTAAGGAAGATCAAACACTCAGCTGAAGAATGAATGGTTCATGTGGGCATGATGGCTCGGCACCTCAGTTCTAAGGCCTTTGTGATATAAAGAGGAGCCTCAAAAACCTGACTCTGCCTTGGAGTCACGTGGGAAGCTCGTTAAAAAATGTAGACTATTGGATCATAGCCTAGGATTCTCTGATTGGGGACACTGGAGTAGGCATCAGACATCTGTGATTTTGAGACAATTCCTTTGAGGCAGCTGCTGGTTAATAGACATCAATATGTAAAGAGAACAACTTTGTGTAAATAAAATGTGTTTGTCCATTGTGTGGTGTTATGGGAAAGTGCTGGCTCTGAGCCAGAGGACTATGGTGCAGTCAATACCCATAGAGTATATACTTGGGCAGCTCAGTGGGTACTGGGGAGAACTGGAGCTCTTGAAGAGGTTAAACTTTTCAACTAATTTAGGTTACATAGGGCATGAGGTCACCCCCAGAGGGAAGAATAGAGCCTGGGGTAAACTAAAATGGGAACTTGACAGGGATTCTTTTAGGAATTTGGGATCAGAGGAAATCAAGGGTCTTTGCTACAGAAAGACTTTAGGAAAGGAGAGAAATAAAAGAATCTCAGTTGTACTGATTGGCTAGACTGGCTGGCCGTCGAGTCTCTGGATCCTCCTACCTCTGCCTCCCAGGGCTGAAATCTCAAATGTGTGCCACTGTGCCTGGCTTTTTGATGTGAGCACTGGGGATCTGAACTCGAGTCTTTATGGTTTCTAAACAAGTGCTTTAACTTGCTGCATTGTATCCTCAGTTTCATTTTTTTTTTTGAGTTTTGATGTGGCACTATGTGAAGAATGGCCCCTAAAAGGCAGTCCAGCTTTATTCTGATTAAAAATACAAAATTCGTGTCCTCACAAGATTATTGTGAGGAATTAGGGAACCCTGGTTTCAAAATATCTTCGTAAGATATTTTGCTGCAAAACATACAACCATTGTATGATTAGTCATAATTGCCGAGTACCTTCTATGTACCACACACTGGCCCAGGGATTTGAGAATACAGAAAGTGTGTACAAAACACACAGTGTCTCACCACAAAAGGTCTCATAAAGAGTCTGGGCATTTGGCTCGCACTTGTAATCCCAGAACTCAGGAGATAGAGGCAGAAGGATCAGAAGCCCCATGTCATCTCCAGCTACACAGCAAGTTGGAGTTTTGCCTGAGTGACATGATAACTTGTCTCAAAAACCAAACAAAAACAAAGAAACAAACAATTCTATTAGTGCACACAATCCATATATAAATCGGAAATCGTCAGGTACTATATACATTTTGCAAAGAAGTATATAAGAATCAGTACCGCGTATTTAAGAATCTGGCCAGATTCAAGAGTGTCCAAGCTGGAAAAGGTCTTCAGAGGACATTGATTTAATTTTCCACACTTTACTGATGAGGAACTGAGGTCTGCAGAGGGGAAGAACTCAGGACTGTCAATAGGTTCTTACCACTCTATTAAGTATTCATTATTTATAGGGTATTACTACAACATAAACTTTTTAGTAGGTCCAGCCTGAGATGTGAGTGCTGAAGTTTATGTAAGCATCATGCGGCTCAAATTGCTGAATTTACTAATGAGAAACCCGGAGGGAGGTGTGTTTTCTTTCCTGCCTGCTGACTCATCGCGTACAGACAACTGCATTGTTTGGGACAGGGAGTTGGAAGATAACAGGACACCAGCCTTAAATGTCCTTTTCTTTTTCCAGAACAGTATTGATCAATGGCCGCTTAAATACATGTCCTTTCCTTTCTTGATTAATGGGTTTTATTTGGACAAATAGTCACAAGTTAATTGGAATTTAGGAAGGTGAACAGTGAGCAGACACCTGTCGTGTGTGGACAACAAACGATACAGATTAGAATGCAGTTGGATACAAAGTGTCAGACTGCCCCAAACTGAAGCAACAGACATAATTATCCTCTAGAACAGTGGTTCTCAACCTTCCTAATACTGCCACCCTTTAATACAGTTCCTCAAGTTGTGGTGACCCCCGACCATAAAATTATTTTCATGGCTACTTCATAACTGTAATTTTGCTACTGTTATGAATTCAAATGTAAATATTTTCAGAGATAGAGGTGTAGTGGGTAGCCATTCCAGCTTTGGTCTGGAAGTTCCAACCCCATTGAGGCTTCCATAACTATCACGCCTACAAGGCGAGGCCAAGGGAGGGCCTGAAGACCTGAGATCGGGACGCGCGGCGCTCTCTTGTTTGCTGGACCTGGACGCGAGAGGTAGACCAAGGAGAGTTCTCCAGGGAACACCGCTGGACTGCTCTGCGTCTTTTCCAGAACCCGCCACCTACCTATCCCTTCATTTGTAAGTTACCCACTAAATAAATCTTCCTCTTAGCTACGTGGAGTGGCCTTAGTAATTTCATCAATATAGAGGTTTGTCAAGGGGGTCACGACCCATGAGTTGAGAACCTATGCTCTATAGCAAGACCTGTGAAGTCTGGGAATTATGGGAGTGGCTGGTGTAGTGGTTCTGTCATTAGATACCCAGACTTAAAGAATGTCGTGTCTCCCTACTTCCTCCTCCCAATCCTCAGCTACATTATGAACTTAGTTACTATATTGTGACAAAGTATCTAACCAGAACAACTTAATGAAAGGATTTATTTTGGGGCACAGTTTGCGGGTACAGTCATCACTGTGATGATAGGAGCATGAGGCTGGTGGTCACCTTGTGTCCTCAGTTGGGAAGCTCGGAGCTGCAAACGCTTGCACTCAGCTTGCTCTCCCTTCTTTTTATTCAGACTGGGACTAGTGCATGGAAGGATGCCACCCAAAGCCGGGGTGGGTCTTCCCACTTCAGTTAAAATGATCTAGAAATTCCTTAGCAACTATGCCCAGGGGTTTATATCAAATGGGTCTAGATCTCATCAGGTTGACCCTCAGTAGCAACCATTACACAAAACTTTTTGTCCATAGGCTGAGATACCCAAAGTGCTCAATTCCAAGCTTTACAGTTTCCACGAATTGTGCTTTATTTACATGCTGATATTCAAAAAAGATAAAAGAAGAAAAAGAAAAGAAAAATGTGATGGGCAACCTCATTGTGCCTTTAGTTGTGAGGGAGCAAGTTCCTCCAGACATGGCCACTTGGATTTCCGGTTCTCATTGGTTACGTTTGTGTCAGGTGTCCACTAAAGCCCAGCAAAGACAAATGGAATCGCCTTCACGGCTCAGACTCATCCTAGTTTATCTCGTGGGTCTGAAGGAGAACGCTTTTTCTTGGAGATGTTAGTTCTTCAACAATTTGAAATTTTGTAAAGGAAAAGCCAGGAGTAGCTATTTGGGAAGTGTGGTGGTGTGAAAGAAAATGGCCCCCAAAGGGAGTGGAACTATTAGGAGGTGGGGCTTTGTTGGAGTGGGTGTGGTCTTGTTGGAGGAAGTGTATCACTGTGGGGGTGGGCTTTGAGGTCTCATATATGCTCAAGCCACACTCAGTATCTTAGACTACTTCCTGTTGCCTGTGAGTCAAGATGTAAGGACTCTCAGCTACCTCCCCAGTATCATGTCTGCCTGCACACCACCATGCTTCCCACCATAACAATGATGGACTAAACCTCTGAAACTATAAGCCAGCACCTCAGTTAAATGTTTTCCTTTATCAGAGTTGCTGTGGTCATGGTGTCTCTGCACAGCAATAGAAACCCTAACTAAGACAGGAAGGGGAACATAATGTGTGTCACATGACAAAGTCCACATCTTGAGGCAATGTACTCTCCAGTAGATATTGCTACGTATATTGAAAATAAAACCTATTTACTTTCCAGACAGGTCAACAGTTAGAGCAAGTGAACTTTAGACAGCTGAGATTTGAGTCTCTGCACCAGCTCATGCTATCATCCATTCTTCAGTTTTCTTTCTTGTAAGAAAGAAATTGCAATAGTGTTTCCCTCATATTTTGGTGTATTTGTTTTTTGCGACTAGTTAGGAAGCACTGTGTGATTTATTAAGTATTTGAATCTGTGTTAAGTACACAGTAAGCCCTAAACAAATGCCAGCTGCTGGGATTTCGGAACCATGGGGGCTGTAAATTTAAGTTGTGTTTATCTTAATTTAAGTCGGAGTTGTGTACTCCCTAAGCCTGTAGCTGTCCCTTTCTAAGTGGAAGGCACAGGAACTGGCATAGCTGGGTCTCTCCATGAGAGGTGTCTTGGTTTTAGCCCGGAATGCACAGGCAGAATTTCTCTGCTTCTTCTTTCTAATTTTCAGACTGCCCCAGAGTGAGTCCTGTTTAATCAGCTTACTCAGGCCCAGAATCCATTTATTTGATCTCAAATTGGATGTTTGCCTCTCAGGCCCAGACCAAAACAACAATGCAATTTACCTTATCTGCTTTACATTTCTGGCTCCCAGAGAGGAGACTTGGCAAGCACCTCCTCCCTCAGGACACCAGGACTTGCAGCCCAGTGAGCTTTCTCTTCCAAGCCCAGAAAACAGAGCTGATCTGGAAATTTTGGAAACTGTTAAAAGACTAACGAAATCTCCTCGTTGCTATTCACTTTATGACATTGATGGGTGTGTGGACTTGCTTCGACTCCAGAGTCAGATCCATGGATGATCTTGACAGGAAGTCAGGCTGGTTCCAAGAGAAACGATTTTGCGGAGCAGATCTGCTCACGACCTTTTATGCCCACGATTGCTTGACAAGTCTTGGCACAATCGTTTGTTCAGGCCTGACTGGGAGAGTCTCCCCGAGAGCTCATAAGCAAGGAGAAACCCCTAGTGAGGGGTTCAGTTCTCGGAAACAATAGCCCCAAGCAGATGCTTCCTGTTCAATTTCAGAGGATAACTGGCAAAAGCCTGGCTTCCCAGCATGGCAGATAAAGGAACTCTTGTCTTTCTCCACAAATTGTACATTGTATTGTCAACTCGGTTCTTCCTCGAGAAGGGGGATTTTACTGACCTTGAGAAAGGTCATTAATTTGATAAACTTGGATTTGGGGTGATCACCTTGGAAACTGGGAAAACCCAGAAAATGGGTTTTCTTTCTTTTGTATAAATGAATTACTCCCCTCCTCCCCCAGCTTCATTTTCTTCCTTGCTTTTGGGATGATATTCCTCTACTTTGTTGTTGCTTGTTGAAATTTAGGGATTGTATTTCTGTCCTCTAAGGAATTATTAAAAATACTTAAAATGCCTGCGTAGTTGTGTTCTTTCCCCCTTAGTTATCTGGCACTTCCACCATTTTTCTGAACAATAATTCATCTTAGGAAGTGAGTTGTTTATCTTCTCTTTACCAGCGTTGCAGGCTCTTGAGCCCATGATTTTTCTTCACGTGCTTTGGAATGTCTTTTTCTCCTACCTAACCTGTCCTCGACCCCCCACACCACACACCACTCTTTTTGTGGTTACAGCCTCCTGGCCTCCTCCATTCATTATGCCTCCTATTCTAACCTCCTTAGAGTCCAGATCAGGCTTCCTGGCCGTGGGGGTTGACTAGAGAACACCAACCTCCTGCATAACTGCTGTGGCCTATTATCGCCATGAAGGATGGAAGACACTGGGTTGTGGGAATGTCCAGTTGTTCACAGATAAAGTACCGTGATGTGGGGGTAATCTACTATCAAGTCAACCAGAGTAAGAAACACCAGGAGAGCTAAGTGGGCATTTCCAGAGGGGAGGGACTGTGGGCAGCACCATCCGATAGGTTGTCGCCCAGATAGGATAGCATAGAAAGCTGGGGGAAGGCCGCTAGTGTAGACACAGTGTCTGACTTTCTCTTTCTTGGCTACAGCGATGTTGTTTACTGTGCCTTCACACTGTGAGGATGATCTGGAAGCTTGAGACTGTGAACCCGAACAAATCTTCCTCCTTGAGTTGTTTATGTCACAGTACATTTTGTCACAGGGGTGAGATATTAACAAAAAGAAACAATTAAAGATATTTTTAAACGCCAGGTGTGGTGGCTCACACATGTAATCCAAGTACTTGGGAGGCCAAGGGAAGAGTGTCACTGAAAATTGGAGCCATCTGGGTTATGCAACAAGGTCCAGGTCACCTTGGACTCCGTCGTGAGTAATAGGTCACCCTGATTACACTGGGAGACTAAATATTATATTTTTTTAACATTTAGAGAAATTATTTAATTCAAATGAAATCTGAGCTTTAAATGTTGATCATAGATTCTGTAAGACCCCCAAGAGAACATGCGACCATCACTGTCACCCATGTGCTACCAGACTGTGAGCTGTCACGTGACATATCGGTTGATGAATTCTATTGTGCTCATATTCTGGTTCCCAGAAGCCTGGTATTTACCTTTTAATGGCCACTCCTACTTCAGGTAAGCAGAACTTGAAAACTACAGTTAAAAGTTGGATGCTCTTCTGTTTGTTTCTCATAATTGGCAAGTATTTGTATATCCCACTCTGTACCCAGGACACTGTCCATTGAATGCAGAAATGGTACAACCACTGAGCGAAGCATATGAAGCCTAGTGTCTCATTTTTTTCTTTTTTAGATTTGACATTGGCAACAAATTTAACCTCTGTGAGCCTTACTTTCCTCTTTTGTAGTATGTGGGAAACAATATCTCCCTCACATAGCACTGTTGTGTAGTTAAATGGGATGATGCCTGCAAGAACAGAGGGCTAGCAGGGAGGCAGGCTCAGCAGGGGTGGATGTGGTTAATTGCTCATATGCACCTTAGATCTAATCTGAACTGATCAGGCTGATGATAGTCTTTGTGAATCCCACATAGTGGGGATACTCTTTAGCTTCACTGGACAAACATTCTGTGTTTGGCTTTGATTGCTAACCCCAAGCATCTGTTTTTTTTTTTTTAATTTTTTTTTATGTTTTTTTAGATCTGAACTCCAAAGCTCATTCAAGTCCACAGATTTTGTCTGAAGAATGGGCACAACATATCAACAAGTAGAGTGGATATTGTCAGAACTGGACACATAACCCTTAACTACAGAGTGACAGTGGGTGAGTGTCTATGAGGTTTGGAGGGATTCCAAGAGTCAGGGCAGTGAGGGGACCTGATATCAGATAAATGAAGATGCTATATTTTGAGGAAAGGCGATAGATCATTGCAGGGAACTACAAGATTACCTTCAGTCAGCCGAACTGCCTTTTGCTCTGTGAGTAACTGGGAGAAAGAATGATTACCTTTAGGAGAGATCACCTTTTAAGAGGTACACAGAGCAACTTGGCAAGGAAATGAGAGAAGAATCAGCCCAGGTCATTCACTTTCTCTAGGCCCAGGACTTGTCTCTGCACACCCACAGCCCTCCTCAGACAACTTCTGCATATAACAACACACATTGGTTGCATTGAAAGATGTTCCCTTAGAAATGGGCTCATGGTGAGACAGTCTTCTTACCCCCTTCCCCTCCTCTATCCTCCCCTCCCCTCCCCTTCTCTCTTTCATTTTCCCTCCCATTTCCTTCCCCCTTTCTCCTCTCCAGAGCCTCACGCATTTGAGGGAAATGCTCTACCACTGAGCTACACATCCCTGAAAGACAGTGTCTCTAAACTGCACCAGACAAAGACTTCCCCATTATCTCCTTTGTCTTTAAATAAGCTGGAGATGGAGATGAAGCCATGAGCTGGCTGAGTAGGGGGTTGTTATAAGTGGGAGATTTACAAGCGGGGTGTTATAAGAGCTGGTTTGTATTTGAGAAAGAAATGAAAAGGCCACTATATAGATTGAAAATGGATACTAGTAGACAGAAAAAAAATCTTACTCATCATTCTCTTTTAGTGCATAGAATAGTTCCAGACAAGAGTTTGTATTACAAATTTCTGTTTTGTTTTTATTTCTTTATTTTTGATAATTTCATACACATATACAATGAAATATGATCATACCTATTTCTCACTTCCTCTCCTTTTCTATCCTCCCTGATACACCTCCTCTAGTTAGTGCTTCCCGTATGTGCACAGGTGTAGGGCATCTACTGGAACACGGGAAACCTACCAATGGCCATGTCCTCCAAAAGGATGATCCTTCCTTCCCCAGCAAATATCCTTTGCCAATAGCTCCTCACTGGGGTGGAGCCTAGAGATCACTTACCCCATGGATGTAGGGTTTTTTGTTGGCTTGATCTGGCGTAGGTCTTGTGCAGGCAACCATGGCTGCTGTAAAGTAAAGAGGTGATAGCCATGTCACTTCCAGAAGTCAGCCTTTCCCAGGACTCTTCCCAGCTCTTACATTCTTTCCACCGCCTCTTCCATGATGTTTCCTGGGCCTTGGTGGTTGTGGGGTTAACATTGATGTTCTATTTGGAGCTGAGAACTCAATCTCTCTTTCTCAGCACTTTGACTAGTTATGCATCTCTCTGTTGACTGCTTCTGATCACCACACACACACACACACACACACACACACACACACACACACACACAC
>CABHPR010115648.1:0-14168 GCA_902168415.1 Peromyscus melanophrys | reverse complement strand
TTTTTCAAGACAGGGTTTCTCTGTGTAGCCCTGGCTGTCCTGAAACTTGCTCTGTAGACCAGGCTGGCCTCAAACTCAGAGATCCTTCTTCCTCTGCTTCCCGAGTGCTGGGATTAAAGGCTTACGCCACCACCAGCCCTGGCTTTAAAGGAAGAAATATCACCTATGTGATGAGACTCTTGTGGGAACACTTTAGATATTTGTTAAAATTCTTTCCTCCTAGGTCTGTGGTGCATGTTCTGTGATTGTCGGGTTGTAGAACTCATACTACCAAAAGAGCTTAGGGATGGATGGACTGGGAAGGAAGCTCGGAGACAATTTTACTAGAGTTTGAAAGGAAAGCAAACAAGTAGGCAAGCTGATGATCTTAGCAGCTGTCTGGAAGAGAGAGAGAGAGAGAGAGAGAGAGAGAGAGAGAGAGAGAGAGAGAGAGAGAGAGAGAGAGAGATCAGCAATGGAGGCTCGAAAGTAGCCACTGAACAGAATAATGAGGTACAAGAGCTTCAGAGAAAGAGCTGGAAGGCCCGGGGTATCAGGGAAAATGTATTTAGACTTTTTATCAGTATCAAACAAAGAGGCAGAAATGGAAAAGTTATCCTTTTGAGTGAGGACTTGGAAAAGCGAGCAGGCTGAGCAGTGAAGCTCTGTAAGAGACTGCCCTAAGGGTGGGGCGTCTAGGGCTCTTAAATATGTGATCTCCCTAAGGGTCATCTTCAGGGAAATCAGCCTTCCTGAACAGTAGGCTAGGAGATTGACAGCCCAGTTGAATTAGCTCCTAGTAGAGAAGACTAGTATGTAATGTTCTAACCTTCGGAGCAGATCAGAATGTCATGTCTCCCCACAGCCAGAGGTGGACTCAGATTCCATTCTTTTGACCAGAAGGAACTAGCTTTCCCTTACGGGCCTCATCAGAGCTTTGCAATCTCCACTGTTTGACAAGGTATTTTAAATCCCAAAAAGAAGCAATTGTTTCAATTATATTACTCCTTTCTAGTATGACTGGGGAAATGGGAGGAGGGATCCACAGCTGACCATGAAGGAAGGGTTTATCCATTCTTGCCAATAATGTTTGATTGTTGCATTCTGTGTATATTTGCCTGCATTTAGTGCTGTCTTTTTTTGTCTTTTTTCAATTTTGTAATTACAGTCTATGGTCAAACCGTGCAGAGCACCTTCCCGTGTGCTTGCTCGCTGCTTCTCTATCTCCCTTTAGGATGTGCAAGTGTGAAATTTTTTTAAATCATTTTCATTTGTCTTTCTTGTCACTGGGAAGTAGATATTCTTTCTATAATCAGATCAAAATCCTTGTAAGATATGGGATCAGAACGTTTTCTCTTGGGGCTGGGGAGATGAGTCAGCAGTTAAAAGTACTTGCTGCTCTTGCAGAAGACCCAAGTTCAGTTCCCAGCACCCTCTTTGGCTAGCTCAGAACTGCCTGTAACTCCAACTTCAGTGGATCCAGCACACTCCTCTGGACTTCAAGGATACCTGCACTCATATGTACAAACCCACACACGGATATACATGTATAAAAGTAAAATAATCTTTTTTAAAAAAAGATTACTTCTACTTACTTTTTTATTTTACCCATTATCAATGCACTTATTTACGGTTTTATTTTGAGGCAACTATAGATTTGTTTGCAATTGTTAGAAACAATACCCTTGTACTTTAATACTTTTTAATTCAGGTTTCCCAGTGGAACTATAAAATTATAGTCAGACATCTCCACCAGGCCAACTGACGTCTGTGTCTCCAGCTGAAGAACATTCTCTTAGGCCACCCACTTATATTTGTATCTCAACCCCTTGCTCCATTTTTCTAGTGACCACTAAGCGCCGTTTCTCTAATTTTGTCATTTTAAGAATGTTATATAAAATGTGTCATAGTTTGTGCCGCCTTTTCTCACTCTGAAAAGTACCCTGCAGGTTGCTGGTTCTAATTTGTTCTGTTTTATTACCAGTGGTAAGTGTTCCTTGCTGTGGGTGAACCCCAGTGTGTGCAGCCTCCCACCTTTGGAGAGATACCTGGCTTCAAGCCAGTTTCAACTGTGGGAACTAAAACTGTTATAAACACCAAGTGCAGGTTTTCATGTGAACATACATCTTTGTTTCTCTGGAACAAATGCCCAGAGTGCAGTCGCCGGGCTGTGCTGGAGTGACCTGTGTAGTTTCGTGAGAAAGTGCCAGCCTGTTTCCTGAGTGTATCACTGAATTTATCCACCAGCAGTGTGTGAGTGACTTCGTGCCTTATGTTCTTGGGGTGACAATGCTTCAGCCATTCCAGAAAGTCTGCAGTGAGAACTCGTGGTAGTTTTTAAAAATTTTACTTTTTAGTGTGTGTGTGTGTGTGTGTGTGTGTGTGTGTGTGTGTGTGTATGTGTGTGTGCACTACCTGCATGGAGGTACTGATAGAGTCCAAAAGAGGGTGTTGGGTCCTCTGGAGCTGGAGTTACAGGCCATTGTGAGCTACTCAACGTGAGTGCTGGGAACCAAACTCAGGTCCTCTGTAAGAACAGTCTTAACTGCTGAGAGGTCTCTCCAGCTCTCATTCATGTGGTAGTTCTAATACACATTTCTCTAATGGCTAATGATGCTCAAAACCTTTCCTTTGATCATTTCCCACTTGCAGATTCACTGCAATGGAATCTTTTTTTTTAATTTATTTTATTTCATTTTACAATATAATTCAACTTTACATATCAGCCATAGATTCCCCCTTTCTCCCTCCTCCCCCCCCCCCCCCCCCCCCCCCGCCCCACCCCCATTTCCATCTCCTCCAGGGCAAAGACTCCCTGAGGATTGAGATCAACCTGGTGGACTCAGTCCAGGCAGGTCTAGTCCCCTCCTCCCAGGCTGAACCAAGCGTCTCTGCTAAGCCCCAGGTTTCAAACAGCCAATTCATGCACTGAGCACAGGACCCGGTCCAACTGCCTGGATGCCTCCCAAACAGATCAAGCCAATCAACTGTCTCACCCATTCAGAGGGCCTGATCCAGTTGGGGGCCCCTCAGCCATTGGTTCACAGTTCATGGGTTTCCATTCATTTGGCCACTCGTCCCTGTATTCCATCCATCCCTGGTCCCAACAACTCTTGCTCTCATAAACCCCCCTCCTTCTCGCCAATTGGACTCCCAGAGCTCCACCTGGGGCCTGACCGTGGATATCTGCATCCAGTTCCCTCAGTCATTGGATGGGGTTTCTAGCATGACAATTAAGGTGTTTGGCCATCCTATCACCAGAGTAGGTCAGTTCGGGCTGTTTCGCGACCATTGCCAGCAGTCTATTGTGGGGGCATCTTTGTGGATTTCTGTGGGCCTCTCTAGGACTTTGCTTCTTCCTATTCTCATGTGGTCTTCATTTACCATGAACATTCCTTGTGTTCCCTCTCTGTTCTTGATCCAGTTGGGATCTCCCGCTCCCCCAAGTTCTCTTTCCCTCAACCCTCGCCCCTCATCACCCCCACTCACGTCCAGACTGTTCATGTAGATCTCATCCATTTCTCCGTCATTGGGCGATCCCCGTGTCTTTCTTGGGGTCCTGTTTTCCAGGTAGCCTCCCTGGTGTTGTGAGTAGCCGTCCAGTTATCCTTGTTCCACAACTAGTATTCTCCTATGAGTGGGTACATACCATGTTTGTCTTTCTGAGTCTGGGTTACCTCACTCAGGAGGATTTTTTCTAGATCCATCCATTTGCCTGCAAACCTCATGATGTCATTGTTTTTCTCTGCTGAGTAGTATTCCATTGTGTATATGTACCTCAGTTTATTTATCCATTCTTCGGTTGAAGGGCATCTAGGTTGTTTCCAGGTTCTGGCTATTACAAATAATGTTGATATGAACATAGCTGAGCAAGTGTCCTTGTGGTATGATTGAGCATTTCTTGGGTAGGAAGTAGTCTTGAACGAATTGGCATAGGAGTTCGCTTCCTAAATATAACACCAGTAGCTCAGACACTGAGAGAAACAATCAATCAATGGGACCTCTTGAAACTGAAAAGCTTTTGTAGAGCAAAGGATACGGTCAACAAGGCAAAGCGACAACCCACAGAATGGGAAAAGGTCTTCACCAACCCCACATCTGACAGAGGACTGATATCCAGAATATATAAGGAACTCAAGAAATTAGGAATCTTAGTGTGTATGTCTTTTCATTTCCTATTTGGTGAGACTGTGCTGTTGGACTTTGAGTTTACACACCAGATTCTCATCTTTTTCCAGGTTTGCACTGTGTACGTGCCCCCTCCCCATCCATGCCTGTTAGTCTTTCTATCTTCTATATAGGGGCTTTAGCAGATCAAATGTTTTCAAAATTGATAAGAGTCCATCTCTTTTTTTACAATGTGTTTTTATGTATTATTTTTTATTTTTAAATTATAATAACTTGTGTCTGTGTGTATGTATATGCACATGTATGTACCCACAGAGTCCATAAGAGGGTGTCAAGGTTCCCTGAAAATGCAGCTACAGGTGGTGGTGAACCATCTGTTGTGAGTGCTGGGTATTGAACTTAAGTCCTCTGCAAGAGCAGCAAGCTCTCCTAACTGCTGAGCCATCTGTCCCCATCTGCAGCATTCTTTTCCTGCTACTCCTAAGACCGTATGCCTGGCCCTGCATTCCAGATCTTTCTTCTCATGCTTGTTATTTTTCTAAAAGTTTTGTGGTTTTGCATTCATGCCCATGATCCATTTTGAGTTGATATTGCATGCCATATGAAGATTAGAAGGACTTTTGTTCTTTTGCCTTCAGAGTTTCTAAGTTGGTTCTAATGGCTTTCATTTTAGAGGCTGTCCTTCCTCCCCTGAGTGGGCTTTTCACCCTTGTCAGAAGTCACTTGGCTGTCTGTCTTGTGTCTGGCCTTTTCTGTGCCTCCCAATCTATTTCTTTGACCCCTCTGTCAGTACCAGGCCAGTTTTATTACTGTAGTGGTAGAATAAGCCTTCACATCAGGAGGAGCAATTTTCTCCCATTTTATTCCTTTTCAAAATTGTCTTAGATAGTCTAGTTCCTTTGCCTTTCCGTATAAATTTTAGAATAACCTTGTGCATATCAATGGAAATTCTTGCTGGTGTTTTAACAGAGTTCTGTTAACTTTTATGGTATAGTTGTACAGACTTGACAACTTTACTGTATCTACTCATTTAGTTTCTGAACACGAATGTCTTCCTGTATATTTAGATTTACTTTAAATTGGGGGGATTTTTTTTTGGAAGGGTAGGGTTTCAAGACGAGGTTTCTCTATGTAGCCCTGGCTGTCCTGGAACTTGCTCTATAGACCAGGCTGGCCTCAAATTCAGAGATCTGCCTGTGCCTACTGCTTGAGAGTTAAATTTCTCTTTTAAACGATTTATTTCATTTTGTATTTGTGTGTGTGTGTGTGTGTGTGTGTGTGTGTGTGTGTGTGTGTGTGTGCAGGTGCTTGTGTAGGCCAGAAGAGGGTGTCAAATTCCCCTGGAATTAGAGTCACAGGTGGTTGTGTGCTGCTCTATATGAGTGCTTGGAAACAAATTTGGTTCCTCTGTAAGAACAGAAAGTGCTCTTAACAGCTGAGCCATCTTTTCAGCCCCTTTTCCCCTTTATGGATTTCTGAAATCAGCATTTTATAATTTGCAGCAAGTCATAGTTTTAAAATTAAGTACTCCCTTGTTGGGGGTGTTATTTGTGGTTTTGCATGTCTCTTGTCTTCAGCATGCTCAGTGTATATATTGGTGACCTTGATGGTGCTGATCCCTGCGCTGCAGGCCCCTCAGATCTGTGTGCTAGTTCAGGGGGCGGGGGGCTAAGTGCTCCAGCTTCTGTGGGATCTCCTATATAGAACCCGGAGTCATCTATAAACAGGGTACTTTTATCTCCTCCTTCTGAAATATGTCTTTTATTCATGCTTCTCTTCTGTATTCCCATGAACAGGCCTTTCTGTAATACAAGGATCAGAGCTGACATTCTTGAATGACTACCGAGTTCAGGGAACGAGACATCCAGGTTTGAACACTGATTAGATGGAGGGTTTTTCAGTGTTCTCCATGACATTAAGGACATTCCCTGTTGTTCCCAGTTGGTGAAGATTCTTTGTCTTTTTAAAATCATGAAGGTTGAATTGTGTCAGTTTCTTTCTGCTTCATTTGATAGATAAATGATGCTTTTATCCCATTCATTCAGCAGGTAATTTTTATATTGAACCAGCCTTGCATACTTGAAATACCATTTTTGGTACAGTACTGGATTCTGTTAGTCAATATATTTTTAAAAATAACCCTATTGTTTAAACTAAAGGTAACCTTATTATATTTAAAAATATTTTTATTAATTCTTTGTGTTTTGATCATTTTAGCACAACATGGAATGCTTCACTTATTTATGTCTCATTCTTAAGAGGCCATGCTAATCTGTTTCACTGTGATTTCAGTATGTGTGCTGCCAAAGCAAGCATAAGACAATTTCCAAAGTTTTATTTATTTTTATATATATATTTATAAAATCTAATTATATTTTATTTATATATATCACTTAGGGGATGAGCTTCGGTGTGCCACAGTGTGTGTGTGTGTAGAGATCAGAGGACAAAGGAAAAGCTGAGAGTAGTTCTCTTCTTCTACCACATGGATCCTTGGGGTCCAATTCAGCTTGGCCGGCTTGTACTTGGTGGCAAGTACCTTAACCCACTGTGCCAGCTCCAACTTATTTGTCTTTTGGTTGAAGGTTTTTGTATCTAAGTTCATAAGCACTATTTAGCTAGATGATTTCTTAAATTGCCTTGGTCAGGATTTTAGAGCAGGTGGTATGACTCTCTAGAATGGCCTAGGACACCTGCCTTCCTGTCCTCTTTCTGGATAAGATCCCACAGTTCACTGCTAACACTTTCGGTAGTAGAAACCTCTAGGGAACCCACAGTGCCCTCTGTAGATAGATTCAGAAGGTTTTGAGAAAGGACTTCATTTCTTTGCCTGTTACAGAACTCTCCCGGCTGGTCCATTTTCTGTGAATTGTATGTTTACTGTGGACTACGAATTATTTCCTGTTGTCTGAGATGTCAACTTTATGAGCTGGAAGTTTTCTGTCGGCTCCTGATGGCCACGGGGTCTTGAGTGACACTGGCCTCCTCCCTTGCTGAACCTCTTGCCTTTTCTCCGCTTTGGGTCTTACTTGGTGGTTCAGTTCTGTCTCCCCAGCCCTCTGATGAACCACTGTTTTGGGTCTGTTGAATCTTGCTTTGGGTTATTTTCATTTTTGATGTAGAAAGTTAGGCTGTTGATTTGGTTTTATTTCCCCATTTTTGTAACGTAAGCTTTTTTATGTGCTGTCGATTCTCCTGTCTTGCTACCTTAGCTGCATCCCGCATTGTTTTTTGACATATTGCATTTTAATGAATTCAGTATATTTTTTTATTTCCTGTCAGATATTTTTTACTCATCTCTCCCCCCGCCCAAAGCATATATTGTTTAGTTTCTTGGTATTTGGGGATTTTCTTGTAGTCTTTTTCATATTTATTACTAGTCTGAATTAGTTATAGTCAGAGCATATCTGAGTTCAGATCTTTTCAATTTTAGGTTTTCCTTTTTTCTTTCTTTTTTCTTTTTTCAGACCAGGATATAGTATGTCTTGATAAATTGTCTATGAACACCTGAAAATGTGAAGAAAAAGAAGGAAAATATATTTATATTTATGTAGTAATTTCTTCATTCTTTCTGTCTTGTGTTGGCCTTGGAAGGTCTAGTTAAATAAGCCAGAAGGGGTTTTGGTCATTGTGTCTTTCAGGAACCAGACAAACCATCCATAGGATTGTTTTATGCCTTAAGTAAAGAACGTTTTATCAAAGGGAAATTTTTGAGAAAACAAACAAACAAACAAACAAACAAACAAACAAAACTGTCCTCTGGCTTGGGTGAGCAGCTCTGAGCCCCAGCTCATCCGCTCAAGACCTTCCCATGTCTGCATGTCAGCTGCTCCCATCCTGTCCTACCTGGGAAGAAAACCAGGCACATAGTCCCAGTAAACACTGCACTTGGAGCGCTGACGCACTGAGGCTGTATCATGTTCGGATAAGACGTCTGCCGATCTTACTTGGGAGTGTCATCCACTGATTAATTTCCTTTTCTCTTGCAGAGTAATTTTCACTAGGAATTATTATGCAAATTGAGCTTAGCTTACCAAATGATTTAAAACATAACAATATTTCAAAGTAAAATTATGTCAGAACTTTTGTAAATCTTTAAGTTTTTTTGGTTTTGACTAAAAAAAAAAACAACAACAGAGTTAAGGATAGGACATTTTAAATTGCTTAGCTATTTATTATTAATTAATCAAGGTAGGATCTCAGCCCAGCTGTTCTCAATTTTGCAGTCCTCCTGTACCTTAGCCTCTCAGCATGCTGAGGTTGCAGGCTTATCTCATAACAACTTGTTTAAATTGTTTTCAATGTTATTTCATTTGTGTGCTTCATATCTTTGCAAAACTTTGTTTTTTAAATCAAAGATCTTTCTATATATAACTAATGATTTGAGATTGTGCCGTTCCAGGTGTTGATTGTTTTGTGCATGAATCTGACTGGGTGTTGACCATCTATCTGTACATGGCATGGAGTGCGTGTTGGCTTCCAATGTCAGTTGTAAACTCGGAGTCCCAGTGGCTGCTTGTTCTTGGCTTTGAAGCCTCTCTCCTCCCCTAGCCATTTGCTCCCCTCACCCGCGTTAGTTTCCTACAGTGTCTGGATGCACACCTGCCCCGGGGACCTTGCAGGGCTCTGCCACTGCAGAAGCACTGATTGCGAGTCCAGCTTTATCAGCTGTTCCGTGCTTTACCCAGATGTCATTCCTCAGGGAAGCCATCTTACCTCCATCATTTAAGATTCCTCCGAATCCCTTCCCCTCTCTTCTCATATTTTCTCTTTAGAGTATTACTATATTATATGCAAGTGTTTCTCTTATTCTCCCATGTATGTTCACCATAATTCCATATGCTATATAATTATACATTAACATCATATGACTTATGGGAGAAATTCTATTGGGCAACCTATTCAAAACCTATGGAACTTGGGCTGGGGAGGGCTTGCTTCATAAAGTCTTTGCCATACAAGCTTTAAGAACTGAGTTTGAGTCTTAGAACTCATGTTGTAGAGCCCGGCCCCCATGCTTGTGATCCCAGCAGTGAGGAGACATAGGAAATGTGGTTCCCTGGGGTTTGCTGACCAGCCAACCAAGCCTGCCTTCTGTGTGAGTTCCAGGCAGGGAGAGATCCTGTCTCAAAAATCAAGGTGGACAGTACATGGGAAAGGACATCTGAGGTTGAAATCTGGTCTACACACACATGCACACACGCACGCATGCACATACATGAACACAAAAAAAAACTAGAAACCCTATGGAAGTTTCCAGTCGAGACACTGATTAAAAAAAAAATATTAGTCCAAGTAAGTTTCTTATTGGTTTTCTGTTTTAATTAAGAAGAAGAAGAAAGCCTTCTGGCTTATCCATCTACCCCCAGTCCCAGCACCTCTCCATAGTATGATGCAGTGGAAAGTTCTATAGTTCCCACAGCAGGCAAACCAGCTACGACCACCCCAGCAAACCAGCACACAGTTGTATTACTCTTTCTTTTAAGACAGGCAGTGGCTGCTGCTGCTATTGTGACTGGTTGTGTCCCTAATTCTAAGGCTCACTCTTTAATAAATGATAAAATTTGTCCGTGCAAATGTTGTAGCATTAATATTCTGGGGGGAAATGATGCATAAATCAGTGTGACTTTCTGCTTCATACCCATATCGGCTCCCTATTTATCAGCTACATATGAAGTAATTTGTACAAAAGAGATATAGGCTTTCACCAGACAGACTGTCCTATATATTTTCCTTACTTGTTCACTGTTTATCGCCAGCACTAGAAGACAAGTTCACAAAGGTGTGAATTCTTATTCTGTTCTGTTTTTAAGTTTACATCTGTATTCCCTTCTCATAGGCATTCTAGTAGGTCTTTAATAAATATTTGTTGAGTGAAAGAATAAATAATCAAATCAATATTTAGGCTTCTCTGGAATTCTGGGGTAATTGAAAATAGGAACACCTGTTTTTCTTTAAATGGAACAACTTCTCTCACTTAATAGTTATTGACATAAAAGACTGTAGTCTGATTTATGTGTGTTATTTAGAAAGCCAGAAGTAAATGTGTTCTGGATAAAGTTCAAGATTCAGCATTCCATAGGAGGACACAGTTTCATTCCTTGGAACCCTGCTCTAATGGACACTAGCAGGTAGATCTTCTTCCACTGGCGGTCGAATGCTTTGTGAACAATTTACTGACTTAATCTCGTGATAAAGTGCAGTTCCCAGAGTGTGTTCCTGTTATCTGCGTGGATCAGAGACCCTGGTACAAAGAAGTACACCAGGGACAGGTGGTTAGTAATGGAAATAGAGACAGTTTATTTCAAAAAAAGGAGGATGCTCCTGAGGACAGCAGCAGACTAGGGAAGGCATGAGCTTGGAAACACTGAGCCAAGAGACTTAGGCGCTGCCTTCTGGAACTTGTATATGGCAGGCTTTTTTTTTCCCCCACATGCTCTGTTTATAGCTGTAGCCTGGATGGGAGGGGGTTCCCTGTCTTTCTTTGCCAAGTGGCTTCTCAGATGTTAGTCTTGGTGCCTCTCCCCATGTCCCTCTTCTCCTGCCATGGTCTAAAAGACCAAGGGTCTCTGGTGGCCCTGAGAACCTTTGCCAGGGAAGTGTAAAGAAGTTAAAAGTCTTTCCTGATAATACACAGAGACCTTTTGCTTTCTTCCTTGCATTGAGACTTCGTGGATGAAGCAAAAGTAATCATGAGGAAATGTCTGGCAGTTGAACAGGTAGCTCAAGACAGCCAGCAGAGCCAGATTCCAGTTGGCTTATGTTTCTTCCTTTTCAAACATGATTTAAAAAAAAATAATTCTCTCTCTCTTAAGGGTATCCTTGATGGAGTAGTAAAAATCATTAATTGCATTAAATTTTGACTCTGATAGATGTCTTTTTAATATCCTTGTTCAATGGTGAATTACGTATAAAGTCCTTCTGCTGCATGCAAATATCTGAGGGTTGCTTTGAGGCAAGAAGTCTTTGGGAGTTATCTGAGCTGGCAGCCAAGCCAGCTTGCTCTTTTCTTGGAACTCTTCATTTTCACTTGAAGTTGTAACTGACAGACAGACCATGTTAATTCAGACTTCTGTGTTTGGCACCTTTTTAAAAAAAAATGAATAAAAATAAGCCCATTTCATTGGGAATGGGGAGGCCTCTGACAGTATTTGTGGCTCACAATAAAAACTGAGCTCCTAAGTTAAAAAAAAAAAAAAAGTGAGAATTTCTGAACTCGCCTGTGCCACTACGAACCTGACATTTCTCATTATTTAAAGATTCGGTAAGGTAGGAGCTGTATTAACGTGGTATTTCTTACATTGTCTAATGACACGTGTTAACATTTGGAAGGCTGAGAAACGCAGTGAACCAACAAGGTCAAGAATGTAGAAGGGTAGAGGACAAGCAGGATGGAAGGATTCTAATGTAACAGCATCTTGACACTCCCTTGGTGGTGGTTCACCAGAGAGGTGTCCAGGGACTGACCCTTGTTCGTTGGGTTCCAGTGTAGACGTGGGTGCCCTTTCCCAACTGCAGATCTTCAGTCCGTGTTTTACTTACATCCTTCAAATGAAGCAATGTCTTACAGAGCCTCACCGCAGAGGATATGCGAGCATCTAATGTCTTTTATTGAGATATGCTGAAAATACCTGAGCAGATGCCACTTTTCACATTCTTTGTCTGGGGGTAATACATTTTCCACAAGCACACCTTCTGTGTTACCCTTTAATGACTGTGGTGCTACTGTTTTTGAATGAGTGAATAAGCACCATGAATGCTCAGCACTTCATATTCTAAAAACCACAAATATGCAAGTAAATAACTCACTCGAGTGAGACTTTAAGGCCACCCCATGATTTTCTATGGAAATCACAATGGGATCTGGAAGCTAAAAGGTTCGCCACTCTTAATGAAGTTGGGTTTTGTATTTTATGGACTGGAAAGCATTCAGCATAGGAGGATCAGTGGGTCACTCAAGAGCCCAGAGCTCCTGAGTGGAAGAGCTGAGATCGAAGTCAGCTTTGCAGAGTCTTGCCGTCAGCAGCCATGATATGGGAACACTTCTCCTTGACCAAGTCACGCGTGCCCCTCTTACTTTAGTCTCTGCTTCCTCTGGCAGAACCGAAGTCCTGGGGAATTGCTTTCATATGTCTTTATCCTGGTCTGAGAAAATCTCTATCTGTTAGCTACTTTTGAGTCCCAAAGTTCATGTGACTAAATACACATCATACACTCACAGGCAAACATCTAATCGAAGAAGGTAAATCATAGCTGGTTTCTTTTCTTGGACCTTTTGGCTTTATATTTAATCATAATTGGACCTTTAGGTTTACGTGAAAGACTCTTTGGAAGAAATGCTGGCTATTTCTGATAACTTTATTCTTGTTTACTATTTGTTTTGGGTCGTACTTTCTCACTACAAACAGTAGAAATGGCAATATAGCACACTTCTACTTTGAAGTATAAAATACTGGAAAAGCTGGAAGCTTATTTCAGCTTGGAGGAATGGGGAATTGCTTCTGCCCCACGGTCTCTTGTTATTAATTTATATGCTAAAATAGATTAGCACAGTGCAGCATGAATGTGGTACATAAATACCCGTTTATGTTTCCCCCATCAGCTTCAGCTCTGGATTCATCTCACCAAAAGCTTGAGAAGTTTCTTAGGGGGAAATATTGAAAGGGTTAGGTTCACCCCATGAGTTCCTTAAATATGCCATTAATTCACATTGATTTCAGAAAACGCAGATCATCAGCTTGACTTCCCCAGCAGCTGGATGCCTCAGCAAGCTGTTTGTAGTTCTGTGCGCTAGAAATCTCAGGGAGGCTCCTATGTTCCCCATGCTCACATTCAGATCCAAGTATCCAGAAGATGCTGTGGTCCAGCCATTAGGAAGTGCCACGTTTGTTAAACAAACTTCTGAGCACCAAGCTTTATGGAAACATTATAGAGAGATCTAAAGACATTCAGTGCGAGCTTTTGTGTGTGTGCAGGTCTATGTGCATGCACATACGCAAGCACATGTGTGCATATGTAGAGGCTAGAGGGCATGCTCATCTGCCAGTGCCTCAAGAGGCACCCACCTTGTTTTTTGAGACTGGGTCCCTCACTATCGTGGAGCTCATCAGTTGGTCTAGGCTAGCCAAACAGCAAGCCCCAGGGATTCCCGACTCCAGCTTCTTGGTGCAGGAATACATTTGTGTAACGTCATGCCAGGCTCTTTTTTACATGGGTTCTGGGGATCCACACTTATTCCTCATATTTGCCCAGTAGTCAGTTTACTGACTAAGCCACCTTCCTAACCCCAAATTCCTCTTGAGAAAAAGTGGGAGTCTGAGATTCCTCATTCTCGTTGGTCCTAGTTTCTGCTGGGGGCTGTTTAATGTAAGAGCCGATAATATTCCTGTCGATAATGCACGTTGACTTTCCTGTAGAGTCTCCATCTCCAAGATTCTGAAGCACCTCATTGTTAGTACGGTGTCTGAGCATGCCAGCTCTGGAGCCAGACTGGCTGGGGCTACCTCCTAGCTCCATCTTTACCAGCTGTGGAAAGTTACCTTTGCATATGGCTTTTCAGATGTGGGACTTCATGTGGAATTCAGGTCCCTGTGCTTGCACCCTTTTCCCGAGGAGCTGGCTCCCCTCAGCCTGCAATACAGCTTTGACCTGCCGCTTGTCCCATCTGTTTATGTCCCCTCAGAAAATAGAGGAGGGCAGAGTAATGGGAGAAGGGCGGACAGTCGAGTCTGCCTGCTATTGGATCTTACAATATGCTCTGGATCCCTGGTGCCCAAGTCCCCAGACTTTATCCGAAACCAAACTTGGCAGTCCCTGTCTTGTGTTCTGGGATGTCCTCTGGGTCTCTCCAGAGGTGCCCTGTAACACTGCTCATATATCACAGATGAATCAAGCACAAGCAACCAGCAAGTTGGCTCCCAGGTCTGTTTCTTAGTTAGAATCTAGAAGCACTTGTCAGAGAAATTCTCATTTGTTAAGCACTGAGGAGATAGATGGGTCAGGAAAGTGTGAATCAGCATGTAAGTAAGAGGGCCTGTGCTTGGATTCCCAGTTTAAAAGGC
>CABHPR010115647.1:1188-42051 GCA_902168415.1 Peromyscus melanophrys | reverse complement strand
AAAAAAAACCTTTCTCTTAAATTTTCTCTCATTTTATTTGGGAGCGCAGGTTGCAAGGGCAGAGGTCAGATACGAAGGAAAAGGGAGACAAATGGGATGGAGATGCATGATGTGAAAGACACAAAGAATAAATTTTAGAAAAGTTAAAAAATAGCCTTGTTGGATTCCATCAGTTTCTCATGTCTCTTATCTCACATTTGGCTGAGTAGTCTTCATTTTTGAAATGAGATATCTATTTCAAAATCAAACTACCTGTTCAAAGAAAACTTAAAAAAATAGATATGCTACATATAGTATTGATAGCTAGTATCACCAAATTAATATCAACCTGAAACATCTGTATAGAAAGTCAGTTTCCTAAATCACTCCCTTGTACATGGCATTATTTTGGTTTTAGCAATGATGAATTAGCTGAATATAGAAAAGGGGAACTAATACATTGTCAGAAAAGCTTCCAAAACCAAATTTGGACTATATGGGTTCAAGTGAACTAATAATGAATGAAAACAAAGAACTATGTTCAGCACATAGTTAAGAACATTGACAACAAAGTAAAATGAAACTATAAATTAAAAGTAAAGGGTTAGATAGTTATGATCACAAAAGTTAATTACAGAAAGTGACTGGCCTGGACCAGTACATGAAGAATGAACAAGGCACATGCCATTAAATTTCTGGTTCTCCTTTTAGAATTCACAAATGTACAACAGCTTTTTCCTAGGTGAAATATCCATCACCAAGGCAGGATAGACCATAGGCAATAAATAATTAAGTTTGTTAAATGAAATTCCAAATAATTAGGCTTCTATTCAAAAAATATTAAAAGTACTAATGTCTCGGGTCTTGTGCTATCTTACGAAATTTTTTTGAGCACTTCTCTCTTAAGAAATGTTAGAAAAAAATACAATTGATTTTTCTAAGAGTGAAGCCCATGCCTCTGTGAGTGGAGCAGAAAACCCAGAGAAGCATGCACTGTAGAAAAACAGATCATAACAGAAATTCTACAGCTAGCCTTTAGTATCAACTCCTCCTAGGTCCCAGTGTCAGTCAGTGGGTTTTGGTATTTTTCTAGGGACACATTTTTGGATTGGTGACAAAAACATACTAAGTGGTTTTTATTTATTTTCTCTTCAAATAAGTCCTAATTTTCTACCCCATTTTTTCTTAGTCTTTGTTAAACATCATTCTCTTCTACTGTTAATTCCTCTACCTCAAAACTTTTCATCTCATTACACCTCAGTTATTTTCTCATTGCAGCACAACAACATACCAGAAAAATGCAGCTACGGAAGCATAGGTTTATGCTGGTTCACACTCAAGCATACAGACCATCATAATACTGAAGTAATGGGGAAGGAACACAAAACAGCTGGTCTAATTGCATCTGTAGGCAGAAACTAGAGAGCATTGAATGTTGCAGCTCAGCTGAGATTCCTTGTTTTATGTCATCCTGGGTTCCAGTTCATAAAATGAGGACACCTAAATCTGGAGTGGATTTTTCTACCTCTATTAATCCAACCTAGAAATTCACAAGGACATGCCCATAGGTCTGTTTCTATGGTATCTCTAAACTTCATCAAGTTGACAATCAACATTAACCATTACATAGTCCATCAAAGATTTTCACAATCTGCTATGTCTACTGCTGGTACTCACTCATTGTTAAACAAAGCTGTAACAGAACCTAAAAATCTGGGCCAGATAACAGAAAATACAGGCAGCACTCTCCGGTGTAGAATCTTCTCAATGTCTATATTTATTACTCAAAACAACAAAGAAAAGTAGAAATAACAATTATAGAGGAAGTCACAGAAGTGCTATGTGTCAGGTAGAAATTTGACATACGCAGTTTAAAAAAGAAACCCATCTGTCTTCATACTATAAACATGCTTGTGTTGAGGAGATGTTTATAACATAGCCTTAATTTACAGAAAAGAAAAAAATATAATTGCCCAAAATTTCTCATGAGGTTATAACTTTCTTCTTCAGTAATGAAAAACTAATTTTAGCATTTAATATGTAAATTAGATAAATATATGCAAAAAATTCTCAGTAGACCATCACATTACTTTAACAATAATGTCAGAGTCTTTATTTAGAGAATTGCACAAAGATGAAACTATTATATAAATCACCAAAGAAAACCGGCAGTGGAGAGTAACATGTGTTCTTAGTACCTAACATTAATACAGCAACATCATGCTGTATATGATCTTCAAAGCTTGATATGAGATCATAAATGGAGAATTATTAAGTGCCTAGAATAGTGTTCTGTTTCAAACATTCATGAAACTTGAAAATAAATCTGTTTTGCGTAATAACTAAGCTTTGAGAATCTATAGAAAACAAATTCATCTACCTGGGAGGTGGCTCTAGTAACTATAAACACTCAAATTTGAAAACAAGCTTAATATAATGGAGTATACTAAAGAAACATTAAAAAATGCATCCAGATGAGAAAACCATATGATGAATGAGATGTGAAATTTTGTGCATGTTCAAATTTTCAGAGTCATATATTTTGTTTGGTTATTTTTAAAGGTATATATGTACAAACTGAATTTCTAAATTCCCACAAATTCATTGAAGAAAATGCTAGTAGTTAGAATAATAAAGTGAAAAAAACCTATCTAATAAATAGATAAAAGTTACATTAGTCAGATTTTTAAAGAGACGAAATATTTCTCTAGTGAGTTCAAGAGTTGGGCTGATCAAACTGAGAATAACTGGTAAAAAAAAAAAAAGTAAACAAGCAAACAAAACATAAGAGCTCAAATATTTAAAATTACAGAAATTAGGATAGGACAAGCAAAGAGACAGAGATCTCACTGCTAGTATGAGGAAAGAAACAGAAAGTTAAGGAGCATGTTTGTGAGCCAGCATGGGTATCACACACATCTGAACGGGATGGACCAGTTGAATAGAAAATGGACAAAAATTTGATACTGACTGTAGGTTAGTTTTAAGAAAATGAGAATTGAAACAATGGTAGTAGCCACTGAAGAAAAGTGATTAGAAGCCTGGAAGAAAATGTTTAGGAATATTGAAGATCATAGGGTTTTTGTTGTTGTTGTTTGTTTATGTTTTTGTTTTTAAAAAATAGCTCCAGATTTCTGAGTGAAGAAAGTTATATTTCTTTCCATATGTGATGTGGAAACAGAAACACAGACCCTAGGGTAGTCAGTGAGCTGAAATGAACTATGCTTTTTCAGTATTGTACTTATTATTACACATAGAGTTAAAACCCATGATTTGTGCATATTAGGCAAGTAGACTGCTAGACTGCCCCTGAGGTCAACCCTTGCCTTGAATTTAGTGTTGAAAAAGTTTTATCTCAGATAATTGTGAGAAATTTACTGTGGCTAATCAAGGCATAGGCCTTAAAGGGATAAAAAAATTATCTGGGTATGAGAATCTATCTGGGTATGTAGATGTGGAAATCAGAAGGATTTGAGCTAACAATGAATCCATTATAGAGACAGAAAATTGGGTGAGGGTTTAAAGATTATCTATAATTTGTTAGGAAAGGAAGAAAATAGAGAGTATGCAATATAGACTATGCGGCATTTTTTATGGCAAATCGAACATATTTTCTATAATTTGGGGCTCAAGTCCATACTAGTTGAATTGGAATAGATGAACTAAAAACTACCTTATACTACTCTAAGAACATATGTATTTCAGTATATTGAGGTTTTCTCTTTATTCTTTAGCTAACCCTGATCTTTCCTATTCATATTTCACATATAATGTGAGAGCTATAGAATTCTTGTTGAAAGTTGTCTTTATGGCAATATTGTGAAGTGAAGCCTTTAAAGCAGGCTGGGTTAAGAATGAATTAGAGCAAAGAAAGGATTAAGAGGGCAGCTGAGAAACATTTTATTCTGGACATGACATGACAGTGCACATGTTAACTTTCAGCAGCTGTGGTTACCTGCACAAGACCAAGTCATTTTAAACCTTCAGTATGGATGTGGAGGCACTCCTGAGGCACCTCCACTACCTAAGGAGTTATTGACAGTTGATGGGCACTGAGAGATGGAGAGTCCCCTTTCATTAAGGATGTTGCTACTGGTAGGCTTTATATCCCCAGTAAATGACCCATATGCATTCTCACATAGCACTATTATACTCACTTGACTATTATTAATAACGATAAGAATAACAATAATAAATACATAAAGTTAAGAGGAAGGCAGGTTGATGGATCCCATGGGTAATTGGAGAGAGGCAATGAGGACAGGTAAGATCATAATACATTGTATAATATATGGCATTTTCAAAGAATAAAGTATTATTTTAAATATAGATATTATCATGTTTCTCCAGGAATTGGATCCTTTTAGACAAGAGTAGGATTTTCTAGGATTGGGTTGTTCATTAGGAAACAAGGTCGATATAAAGTGAGGCTTTTTGCATACACCCTCTTCTCCTGTCATCCACCGTGAGTTGAAGTAAGGCTTAAGGACTGTTATGATGCTAAAATGATGCTGGCATTATGCTCTTGAACTTCCTTATCTCCAAAATTGTGAACAACAACAAGAGCTTCTTTCCTATATAATTCAAATAATTAAAAAAAAACTGTCTGGTATGTTGTATCAATAGAGAATGGACTAAGGTATAGTAGATACTTTTTTGTAGTTGGTTTACTATTTTGCTTGATGGAAAAACATGAAGGTTTCTTAATGCTGAAAAGCTTACTGGGGATAGAAATATTTTCCTGCAGTAGATAAAATGTTATGTAACACCACACTCAATCTGACAGACAAATAACAAATTAGAAGATTAGCAGTGGTGCTCCTTAGCCACAGTCTGTGTAGGAGTAAGTTCAGACTTAGAAATATTATTACTAATTATAAAATGTTTCTCTAAAAGTTGTGGTATTGGAACAATGTCCTTCCTGTTTAGTATACAATCTGAAGGCTCAGCTCTTTGCCCCTGCATATGTAGATTTCTATCTCCTTCATTGGAAGAATTTTGTTCTATGAAGGCTGGGGCATAGGTTGGCCTGCACAAGATGTTGACTTGTAGGAAACATCTAGAGCACATCAACCACAAAAGCTTAATGAATCACTTTCTGGTCCACTCTTGACCTTGCCAAGAATGGGTTGTGTATACCTACCAAGAAACCTGTAAGGCCATATGCTAGGGGTCAGCCTTTGACCTCCCTCCAGCTGTCACATTGAAAAAGCATCCCACGCAAGTACACTGTATAAACACACAGTGTTGTGCTGTCTTTTGGTCACAGCAGAGCCTTGTTGAAAAGAAGCACATTTAATTTGAAAACAGTTTCGCTTTTCTAATTTCAAGCATACAATTTGGAAGCTGTGAATAATCTTAGATACTATTCTGTAAGGTCTACTTTTAATCCAAAATAATGCAGATTATAAGTATTCAACACAATCTATAATAGTTACAAAATAAACATAAAACCTCTGCCACCCTTCCCTTCCTTCACTCTCACCCTCCTCTCAATCAGTTAGCAATACTAGCAGTTTTCATTATCTACATTTGTAGAGAATTCAGGTACTTATAAACTTGGTAAACTGTATTTGTAAGTCAAAATTACTTTATGATTTGGGAACAATATTAGAGCCTAGATATCTTTGAAAACCAACAAATATGGCCTTATTTCAATGTTTTAAGGGACTTTAATATTATATTTTATAAAATTTATTTTATTTAATCAATCTTCCAATACTCTGTTTTAATTTCTATTTAATTGGTTTTTCTCATCACAAGCACTCAGCAATGTTAGTTTCTTCACCTTTGCATTTTTGCATCAAGTGTGTAGTTTACATTAATAGGTAGGGAAGCTTTCTGTTATTCATTTGTATTAATGATAAGGGGCTACATGGCGGAGTGCCAAAACTTATTGAAGTAGCACTCTGACTGACTTAGATTTGAACCCTTATGTTTCTTCTGTGCGTATCTTCAGGCGAAAGACTTAACCCCTCTGAAACTCAGGGGTCTACTCTGTGATGTGATGATAAGTTCTACCCAACTACAATATGAATGTAAAATTTATATAGTGGTGGGGTAAGCATTCTAGCAGTTATAGTTCACAGAAGATAGGGCAGGAGAAAAAGAACCAAGTTCAGGTGCAGAGCACTAACGTTGGGTTTGGACTAATTATCAAAGTCCTTTAACTTCCTAAGTGAGTCTTCCTAATTACTTTTCTCAAAGTTTCTAGTCTTCTGTCTTTCACTTCTCTTGCTAATTAACTCCAATGCTATCCTCACCTGCTTCTGCCTGATGTGCCCTCTGTGATTGAGGCACCACAGGAAGAATCCTAACAGCAAGCTAAAGAAGAGACAGCAGGAAATGACAGGTCTGTTTCCAAGGTCCTGAACCCTTCTAAGTTGGGGAAATTTTGGAGAAACTGGTCAGCCGCAACAGCAAGTGATGTTCCAGGCAGAGATGACAGTGTGCCCATGGATGGTACATTTTTTCACTGGTGCCTGGACTTTGTGAACCTGGATCTTGTGTGCCTCATTATTGAGAGATGTTCATTCTTATGACATTCATGACTGCATGGATTTACTCTTTTAATTCTCCCTCACAATATGACTTTTATATTTTCATGGGAGATTATCATTATTGTCCGGCATATAATCTAGACAGTGGCCTTATGAACTAGACCAGGGCAGGAATCATTAGCTCACTGTTGTAATATTTGAGGAAATTAAATGCTAGAGTCCCTAAGAATCCATCACATTTTTTTCATTTTCCTTTATTGAAAATAGATTTTTTCCTCATATAATGTCTCTTGACTACAGTTTCCCCACCCTTTCTCCTCTCAGCTCCTCTCCATCTCCTTTCCCATCCACATCCACTCCTTTTCAGTCTCTCACTAGAAACCAAACAGGCTTGTAAGGGATACAAAGATAATAAAATACAGTAAGAGAAAACAAATACTGACACACTGTAATAGGACCAAACAACAAGCAGAAGGAAAGGAGACCAAGGACGGCACAAGAAATGAATACAGACACCGAGACCTACTTGTTAGGACACCAAAGAATCCCATTCAAACACTAAACTGGAAGGCATGATCTATACACAAATGACCTATGAAGTAAAAGGAGAGAAAATACACATAAACAAAATAAAAATAAAAAGATATGTATAATTATATATGTATATATTGTATGTATATATGTATATAAAATTACACATAATATATACAATTTTTAAAAGTCCAGACATAATATTATGAGACAAGGAACCTCCAAAGGTACCACTGAGTGTGATTTCTGTTGGCCATCTATTGCTGGGCATGCAGCCTACCCCTAAGAATAGTTTATTTCTCAAGGAAGGCTCCCTTGGAGAAAACTAAAGTTTCATTTGCAAGTCGTTATCAATTGGAGATTACTTCTGGGTTAGGAATGGGAGCATGTGTGCACTTCTATTTTCAGCTCTAAGATCCCATCTGGTACAAACCAATGAAGTCCCAGAGAATGCTGCCTCAGATTATATGGGATCATATGTGCATTGATCCTGTTCACTTCTAGGGCCTGTGTGTGTGTGTGTGTGTGTGTGTGTGTGTGTGTGTGTGTGTCCCCTCCTATCTGGCTCTTACACTCCAATTTAGGGCTGAGTATTCCAATGTCTCTCATTCTCTACATATTATCTGGCTGTGGTTGTCTGTATTTCTTCCAATCTGCTGCAGAAAGAAGTTTCCCTGATGATGGCTGAGTAAGACACTGATCTATCAGGACAGCAGAATGTCAATAGGAGTCATTTTGTTGCCACATTCATTATTTTAGTAGTTCAGTAGTATTTGGTTTTATCCTAGTTCCATGGGATATTTAGTTCAGATTCTTGGCCATTCAAGCAGTGTCAGGTATGGATTCTATCTTGTGGAGTGGGTCTTAATGCAAATCAGATATCGGCTGGTTACTCCCACAAACTTTGTGCCACCATTACACTAGCTTATCTTGATAGCATGGTACCATTATAATGAAAGGTTTTATGGCTGGTGTGCTGTTTATATTTCTCCTTTGTTAGCATGCAGAGTGCCCTCCAGTACCAAAAGACACTAGCATGTAGGGGTGAAGGTTCTATGTACACGCCAGCTCAACTTCTCCATCTTCAATGAGTTGTGTAGGTGTTGTCTTGTAGACTCTTGTAAGTTTGTAGAGAACAACCTATAGTCTTGGCAATAGCCTCAGTTGTTTAGGAGTTTCCATGAGACTCCTTTGGCCAACAACTCAATTAGATGTAACCCATTCCTAGTACTGGAAGCATCATTTGCTCAAAAGAGATGTTCAACTGAGGCTCTATCTTCCCCTTTATTTGGTGATTACATTTAGATCACCTTCAGGTATGTATATATTGGGTTCCATACTACTGTACAAATGGATCTTAATCTTCTTCCTCCAACTTTCTAGCATCTAAGTATACTTTTCTGTCTACTATATTACCTAAAGTGCCACTCTACTGGAAATCAAGGAAGGAGTGATCTCACCAATAAATTTTCCTATAGCTTTGTGTCACGGGTCTTTCAGAAAAAACAAGCAGTCTTTGAAATGTTTTATTTATACCCCTGACTTTTTATAACATATCAAACTTTCATTTTAATTCCAGCATTTGTTAAAAGTCATCTCTATGATATATGAATTATGCTAAGAATTTGCAATGATCTGTTTTCTTAAGCATGTCCTGAATTCTTTAATATGGTATGTCTCACAATAAACATTCTATTTTTGGTATCTACTGATTTAAGTTATGAGTTATTTGCTGTAAGTCATATAAAATTTTAACTGGGAGACTCTTCCTGACTTCCTTGATTGAAATGGATTACTCCTCTTGCACAAAGCAAAGCAAATATCCATACCTGTCATCTATGGTGATATTTTATTTGTGCTGAAATGTGATTTTATTTATATGTTAATAAATAAAAATTGCCTGGGGGTCAGAGCTAATAGCAAGCCATTTAGCAGAAGTCTGGCAGTGGTATCACATGCCCTTAATCCTGATCACATAACAGGCAGATCTCTGTGTGTTCAAGGACACAGCCAGCATGGAGAAACATGCCTTTAATTTCAATACCAACCATAGAGACCTGGAGGTCTGTAATAGACAGGCAGTGATGAGGAGGTCATGTGGTTGGGGTTACAACCAATGAGAAGGCAGAACAGAAAGTCAATGAAAAGAAAGACACACTCTTTCTGAGGGGAAGGACGACAGCGACAGCGAGGGGTAAGAAGGCGGTCTTGGTTTCGGCTCTTGGCTGCTGCTCGATCTCTGGGCTTTTAACTCTGCATTTGGTTCTGTGTTTCTTATTTAATAACACCATTCAGAATTACATCTACAGTCATCAACTCATATATTATATTAAAAGTATTTGCTGATATTTTGCCTTTTGAATTGTGTAACAAATGATACACTGTTTTGTAATATTACTTTAACTACATGAAGGTGTGTTACATTTTTTCTGCTGTGTTTGTTAATGATGTAAAGATGTATTAGATTTGTTTAGCTGCTTGTTTAATTATGAAAAGATTTGTTGCTGTTTCACCTTGCATGTCTAAGGCACCTGATTAGTCTACTAAACAGCTGAATGACCAATAGCTAGGCAGAAGAGGGATAGGCAGAGAGAATAAATAGGAAGAGAAATCTAGACATGAAGAAAGAAAAGAGGAATGAGAAAACAAGGAGGAGGAGAGAACAAGGGAGATACCTTGGGCCAGAAGCCAGGTGCCAGCCACTCAGCCACCCATCCAGCCATACAGCAAGGAGGAAAGAAAGACATGTAGAATAAAGACAAGTAAAAAGCTCAGAGGCAAAACATAGAAGAGAAACAGGATAACTTAGAAAGGCTGGTTAGAAATAAGCTAAATTAAGAACTGGCATTTGTAACTAAGAATAAGTTGCCTTGTCTTTATTTGGGAGCTGGGTGGAGACCCCAAAGGAGAAAAAGCCAACTGCAATACACAAAATTATAACTGTGTCCACAAGACTCCAGCAACCACATAGACATACTGATATTGCTTTCTACATAGTTTGCTCTTCCAAAAATAATAAAAAGGAAGACTATTATTTCCAGTCAAAACTCTATAACCTGCCAAACTATAAGTTTTTGTGTATAATATTTCCACGACATTTAAACGTTTCCATCACTGTTGAATAAAATAGTGTATGTGGTAGCATGTTTAATGATTCAGTAATTCTGCACTAAGGGCTATTTATTCTCATTTTGTACATGAAGAAATTGAGGCATTGAAAAGTTAAAAACTGTGTCCCTTATATCATACCCCTATTAAATGAGAGCTTTAAGTATTGAAATTGATGATCTCTGTTCAAACATGAGAGGTTGGCCCTTTTCCAAACATAAACAACCAACTAAGGAATTTGCACTTTGATCACCGTAACTTGCTAAAGATGAAACTTGCTAAAGATGAAACCCACACACAACCAAAATCAAAGTACTGTATTCTTCATCTATCAATAATTCTGAGACAATTATACATTGTTGTATTGTCACCATTTTCTCCTGTCATTTAAAATATCAGTTAATCAAATCATTAAATTTTTTTTTTAGATTCCCATCCATTTCCTTTTCCTATGATTTTCTTCCTCATGTTTCTGAAAGGGAGTAACTTCTTCCAGACTCATTTGCTTATAAATATCATTGTTATCTATATATACTTTGTGCTCATTCTTACCCTGAATTAAGATGCAAACATATTCTGTAGAATATGAAATATTTCAGTAGAATATAAATATCTCTCAAGCTTTGGTTTAAAAATACACTTCCAAGAAATTTGGCTTTTCCAGTGACCCAGATTTCTTCAAGCTACTTACTTCTCTGAGATGTGCACCACCTAATTGAAATAGTTTCATAACTACCCTTGATTTTCACATGTTTAATGACACCACTCAAAGCAGTGCATCATTCACTTGGCTAATAAGCATTCTTTGAAGCCTACAGAAGCAGAGGGAATACCCTCTTTATCCTGCCACTGTGCTCTACCTAAGCATGCATCATCATTATCCTTATTACCCAGTTGAATCAGTCTAATTTTAAGCTGGATAAATCATAAGCCAGGTGATTGTCAAAACTTCCCAGGTTATTACCTTACTTCATCCATAGATTGTACAGCAGGGAGCTCTGGGGGAATTTTCCAGATGACTCAAGAATTTTTTTTAATCTCTGTAAAAGCTGTGTAAGTATAAAAAACACTTTTTGTATATATTTTTTCCTTTACTGAAAGTACTTTTTTCATACAATATATCTGATTATGGTTTCTCTTACCTCTACTCCTAGTCCTTCCATACCCCTTCCAACTGGATGCATCCCCTTTTTATCTCTCATTAGAAAACAAGCAGACATCTAAAGGGATAATAATTTTAAAATATCACATAAGATCAAACCAAAACTAACATATCAGAATAGGACCAAACAAACAGAAGGAAAAGAGATCAAGAAATGAAAACAAAAAACAAAAACAGATATAGATGCAGAGATCTACTTTTCGCACACTCGGGAATCCAATAAGAACACAAAACCAGAGGCCATAATTTAATACACAAAGGAAAAATCTCAACACAGTAGAATATTTCCATAAATAAATAGTATCACATTGTATTGATGTAAGAAATACCCAAAGAAGTCCACATAAAGGTGGAATTATTGGAATATATTGGCTCCATTTGGACCTGACATTTCAAAGTTTGGTCACTCAAGATTCAGGCTTTCTTACTGAAGTAGTATCTGCTGTGGATGCCCACCCCAACTGATCACGTTAGGAACACAGTGCATGGGTACTCATGCTGAAGCCATAGTTCCCATCTTGGCTCTCCTGAAAGACAGATTTGAAGAGGATGTCTTTGTAATAGTAGGTGTAGATAAATTTCTAAATGGTCTTAATAAATAAAAAACATGGAGCCAGAAATTTGGGTTAAAGCCCGAGAGGAAGACCAGAGGAATAGGGCAAACCATGAGCTAACCTCACCTGATCAACTCTGCAGCTTCCAAAGAGAGTGACTTCCTGTCTACCCAGGCTTATATGCCTTGCTGTTCTGCCATCTGATTTGCTCTCTGTCTGGCTACATCATTTCCTCTTCCTGGCCAACTCTGTCACTTCTTGTCTGTACAGGCCTCCAGACTACTATGGTTGGTACTGGGATTAAAGGTGTGTGTTACCACGCTTGATTCTGTTTTTTAGTGTGGCCTGGAACCCACAGAAATCCTGCCTGCTAAAAGATAGGATCAATGGCATGTGCTACCACTGCCTGACTTCTTTGTTTACTTAAAGTGGCTTGCTATTTCCTTTGATCTCCAGGCAAACTTTATTTATTAAAGCACAAATAAAATATCATTACAAGTAGGTCTTTTTGAGAACTCCTTTGAGACAGTGCCTCTCCAATTTCAGTTCATCTTTTCATTTTCATTTCCCAAGTACAGGCCAGGTATTTTGCTCTGCAATATTCTCCCACGGTGATATGTGACCACAGAACCAAATCAATGAGCCTAGATGATGATCATTATACCCTACTTCTAAAATGGTGAGACAAAGAAGACTTTTCTCCTTGTAAATTATCTCAGATATCTGCCATAGATATGAAAAGTCCACTAACTCTTTTCTAATTATACAAGGAATATAGAACACATTTGTTGTGATAGAGGATAGAAATACTAGATTTGTTTCATGTTATAGAGTAAGGCAAAATGCAAAGTGAATCCTAAATCCTTCTACTAGTTCACCAAAATTATTTAGTATATTGTACAACACCTAAAACTACCAAGAACAGGATATTTTTGTCAATTTGTGGAATGGAGATGCAGAGTCAGGATCCTCTATTAGTCATCCCAAAGATGACTGAGAAGAAGTGACTTTGTGAACAGAATCTCTGTAGTGTGAAGAAGGCAGGGAAACAACTTGAAAATTGTGCCATCCCTTTTCTGTGACAGAAGTAAGTTCTGCTTAGAGGAGAAAGAACTGTGTTTTGAGTTGTGTGATGTACTGCAGGTCTCTGCCCTGGGATTAGTGGTTTCTTTTATGTTTGTATTTCTCAGATAGAGGATCACATGCCTGCAATAATCCAATAGACATTTCTTAACTTGAGAGTGCCAGAACATGGCAAGGCAGAGGATTTCTTGTCTTAATTGTGTAGTAACTTCAGATAAAGCTGTATTTTAGAAATTTTCATATTGCTAGATAACACTCTAAAAGGTTTTGGATAAATATCTTCATTCCTGATTATGCCAGAGCCCAAGTAGCTGCCAACGCTGTGACTGAGGGCCAATGGTTTTTTTTTTTTCTCCTATGGAATAATATGAGCATCAGACACTTCTGGACCTGTATCTTGTTTCTACTAATTGCTAGTTATGTGATCCTGAGTGAGTGACTTCATGACTTGTCTTGGCTTCCTTATTTCTTAAACAGGAAACAATAGCAACTGTGCCAATTTGGGTGATAATTAACAAAACCCATCAAAATACCCAATGAATAATAAAATATTATAGTAACAAGTTTATAAACTATTTGAACATCATACATAAATGTTCTATCAATAGTTTAATATTTTCATTACAATAACAATGGTATCATTAACAATGATGATAAGGATACTTTTATGAAATAATAATGACAAGTTTTGGAGAATTTAACTTCAGCAATGCAATTTAGACTTTCATAAAAATGGATATATGCTTTCTGTAATGAAGTTTAAGATTTTTGGTTTTCAATAACGTTGTTGGAGAGCAATACAGGGATACCATATAGACACACTTTGTAACTTCAGAATAATGAAAACACAGAAACCTTTTCTCTATCACCAAAAGGCTGTAATTTCATGTGGACGAGAAGATACATAGGATGAATGGCGCCAATGTTCCAATAACAAAGATAAAATTGAACATTCACTTCAATGTTCAATGACCATAAATGATGCTTCTATGTAAACTGAGAAACTATACTGCAACATCAGAACAAGAAAATAAAGCAACTGACTGGACAGATGGCTCTGCTGATAAATGCGCTTCCAACCTACTTGACAACCTGAGTTTCATCCCTAAGACTATGTGGAGGAAGGAAAGCATAAATGTCCACATGCTATTCTGTGGCTTCCACATGAACTCTATGCACATGTGTTCCCACACACACAGGGAAATAATAAGTAAATAAATACATGCTATTTTAGAAAAGACTGAGGTACAATAACCTAAAACCTGTTTTCTAAAACACACTTAGGTTGGAAATGAAGAGCAAGCAAAGAATTGAAGCTGGAAAAGATACAGCTATATGGGAAATCCCAAAATTGTACAGAGATGGGGGTAGTAAGATAGGGTTAAGGGAGAGGGAAACAGAAAGAGTAAGGGAGGGAGGAAAAGAAGTGGGAACAAAGTGATCTTTAGTTTATTTCCTCCTGTAAACCTCTGAAAATACATTATTTATGCTTAAAGTTTTCATACTCTCATCATTGTTCCTAAAATTATCTTTTGTCAAGTCAAAATTTTGGTGATTTGGAAAATCATGTAGGAATAAAATGGTCCAGTCATCTAACTCCACAGATCAACCAAACACCAGTTTGGAATGTGTAGTGCAACTGATTGCTTTTTAGTTTATATCATATAACATAATTTCCTAATCACATTGACCATTGACAGATATTCAACTTTTATTCCCCTCTGGGTTTGGTATTTTCTGCCCTGAAAATTCTCAAATGCTTTTCTGGAAGAGCTCCACAAATTGCTTTGCATTGGAGAACATCTTATTTTCTCACCATACTTTAATCCCTGTGTGTCCCTATCCTGCCTTTTCTCCCCAGATCGGAACAGCTTTGGCTCAAGTTCCATCCAAGGACAACCAGTCTCATGACAACTGACTCATGTTATTACAGATCAGTCAGCTTTGGTGGAATGCCATTAGCTCAGTGTATTACTTTACTTACAGAAACTCTATGACTATATTCCAACTGACATTTAGATAAGCATCAGGGAAAGCGCTTAATGTACAAGCATGACTCTTACCAGTTCTATTTGTTTAGGTGTTTTAATAGAAACAAGACCTGCATTTTGCATTCCAGCATTGAACCTTTAAATTAAATATGTTTCTTAATAGAAGTTAAGCTACTTTCTGCACAAGTCCTTAAAACTATTTGACTCATGTACATGAGTAACACTGGAAAGAAAAACCTAAGCAATCACCCCTTTGAATCAGATGAGATTCCTGCATCGATCTGGAAAAAAAAAAGCTCAAAAAAATGATGTAGAGACATGGCTGTCACTTTAAAAGTTTTACATATTGGCAGGCATCTGCTTCTTTATGGACACAAATGGATACTTATCTCTAGGTCACTAGACAGTACAAGGATGAACTGGAATACAAAAGCAAGACCTTAACAATCACCCCACTTCTTTGAGCCAACAGCTGGCCTGGATTTCACTCTTGACTCTTCTTTGAGATGAGAAAGCAGAAAACACAGTAGCTATCTGTAGGGAAATCTGAAAAGAAAATGCAGTTATCCTATCCTTCACATTCTCACATGAAATACTAGGAGGGTCTGCCCAAATGACTCTGCCTGAAATTTCCTTTTCTTTTTCTTTATTTGGGGAATG
Source organism: Peromyscus melanophrys (assembly GCA_902168415.1). Lineage (NCBI taxonomy): Eukaryota > Metazoa > Chordata > Mammalia > Rodentia > Cricetidae > Peromyscus > Peromyscus melanophrys. Next base: position 26,483 of record CABHPR010115647.1, on the reverse strand, counting down.
GGGTATTAGTTTACATCCAAGACAGACATTCAGATAGGTAGTCATTGGCCCATCATCCTGATTCTGTCTTAATTCATATATTAATTAAATAAGTGCTGTCCTTATCACATTATATTTCAAAATTTTATTGCATTTCTTCATTTACTTATTTATAGTATGTGGCTGTGTGTACACGTTCATGGAAGGGAGCATGTCTGGATATGGGAGGACAACTTGTGAGAGTTGATTCTGTTTTCGACCAAATGTGTCCCAGCATTGACCTTTAGTCTTCAGCCATGCCTGAACTTAGTAAGCCTTCTTGTCAGCCTTGTTTTCCCCATATTGTAATTAAGTGCAGTTATCACCAGTCAACAAAACAAAAGGTAGGTATGGACAATATCTACCAATGAAAACTTTCTCTATTTGGTTCACCATAGAGGGCCTGTTAAGTGCAAACAGTCTTCAAAACTTTTAAGGGAGTTGATGCTGAGTGTTTCCACTACATAAGTTCAAGCTACATGACAAAATGCATGTGTGAATTAGCTTGATCTAAGCACCATACAGCATGCATATATATATATATATATATATATATATATATATGTAGATATACATGTATATATATGATCTCATACTACATATATATATATATATATATGATCTCATACTGTGCATGACAATTCATAACTTCATGTGAACATTAAATGAATTTAGCAAACACATTAAAAACAAATGAATACCTGAGATTATCTAGACTTAAAAACAATTGTAAACTGACACTGAGCTGAGACCTGCAGTTAGAACTAGCTTTCATAAGGCAGTATGTCATGTTTCATCATCAAAATCATTGCCAAATATGGTATACCCAGGCAAGGTTGTGAGTGTCTTTGAATGGCTGTCCACATGCAGATGAAATGCTTGGGGTCTCTCTCTGACACATCTGTAAAGGAAAGGCAGGCAGTCTTGAGAAGACAGAACGTGAAAGTTGATCGAATACTATCTTTCCTCACCAATATTTTTCTTGGCCTGAGTCTAACATCATGGCAGCTGTCTATCTGTTCTAAGACAAACTGTAGTGATGTAATTAATGAGGATCTCAAGCTAGAACAGCCAACATGATCATGCTTTTGCCACATTCAGCAAACTTTCTGCCAATATATCTGTAGCAGGTGGCAGACTGACATATTTCTCTAACTGAAAGCAATTCCAGGTGGCATCTCTCAGAAATCTTTCTTCCATTCCTCTTCTTCAAAGCAATGAAGAGAAGGAAAAAGAGTGAATGAGAGACAGACAGAAGAAAGGGAAAGTATTTCACCAAGACCACAGCTCTTTATGGACTGGTTTTCATAGAAAAATTAAGAACCATTTTTCATAGTTTTAACTCATGAGATCTGGATTCCATTGTTCATTTTGGATAGTGATGTCAGATCATGAGTGTTATTTTGACACTGAATTTCAGGAAATAGACAGGAATCTAGTATTGCTGTTATGTAATATGTAAGTGGTCCAATTTTCAATCATAACCTATGAAATGGGTAAAGAAACAGAAATATGAAGTCTTAAAGTTAACCAAGAAGTAAGAAATTGTCATTTGTGTATTCAGACAGTGGATCTGGAAAATAGTTCAAAACTATATTATGAACATAACTGAAGAACTGGAAGCAGGGGTTTAAATAATATGCTGACAGTAAAAAAATAAATAATAATAAAAAACAAACCTACATTGAGATTGAGGAATTTCAAGAAAGGAATCAAACACACATACACACATTAAAATTCTGGAGTAATAATTTTACAAAAATTAAAAGAAAATGTACTAGATAGATTTCAATAGATTTGAAGACATAAAATGAAAATTTAACAAATTTGAAGACAGTTCAGTAGAAACGATCCGATTTGAAGATGAGGGAGAAAAGATGTTGAAAAAGGGTGACCAAAATCATTGAGTTTTGTGACAAAACCTCAGTGTACCAAAATGTGTGCAACTAAAAGAAAAAGAGTAAGAAAAGAAAAATGAACCATGCAAACTGCCATAAGAAATTATAGCAATTTAAAATTTAAGACTAATGCACAAAATATATTAGAAAGTCAATGCAGAAATCATTCCTATTGAACATATCACAGTGGTTCGTATGTGTCACATCGTATCGCAAAGCTGTATGCCTGAAACACACACACTGCTGAAAACAATGGAGGAAAATGAAACTATACACACAAGGAAGCTCCAGTGTAATTAATGGTAATGATGTCTTATCTGGAAAAGAGAGTAAAGTCCATTGAGCTGTGGAATGATGTAGTACATAGACTGAGAGATACAAATAGCCCTGTGAACACCACTGCCAATATCAATTGTCGTTCAGAAGTTTAGATAATACATAGTGCTATCTCAGTAAACAGAGATGAAGAAAATATATTGGTTTGAGACATATCTTGAAAAGAATGATAAAAAGAAAACAAGCCCTAGAGAATAATTCAAATTTATAGACAAAGGAATGTAAATAAATGTAAAGACCTTTGTGAGAATATTTTCTCCTCCACTGTCTTCTTTAAAAGGTAAAATAGCGTATAATGGTATTAAATGACAACCCCATGACTGCTGTAATGATATATGAGGAACCTTTATATTAAAAGTGTGAAAGTGTACTTTTAAATGCATACAATGTTGCAAATTATGCAGCAGGAATAAGTTCACATGGGAGTAAAGATTATTAAAAGTGCTATTTCTAAATCAGTGTAAATATTAAGAAGATTGCGGTAAGTTAGGGTAATATAATGTAGAGTAAATTTTGAGAAAGTTTAAAAAGTTAAGTGAATTAAAATAGCATGAGATTAATATGAAAAAGCAAAAATAAGGAACATGTAAAGGAATAACAAACATAACAAGTAAATGTAATTATTTAAGATTTTATTAAACATGAATGGTCTAAATACTTTTTTGAAAATGTCTAATTTGCTTGACCAGACTTAACATTATCATAGCTAGGTAGGTGTGGTGACTGCACGTGTAACCTCAGCAGCCAATAAGCAAGGACAGGCAAAATACAAATTCAAAGCCAACCAAATATTCATAGTAAAAACTACCCCTGGAAAAAACATGTTCAGATATATGCTAGTCCACTGATACACAGCTCTTATTTTTAAAGAAACACATAGGTTGTGAGTTTAAAGACAGAAAAGTTCCATGATGCAAGTAAGTGAATCTGGTCTCAGATACAACTTACAGACTTAGATAAGAAATATTTTAGAGACAATAAAAAGACATTTCACAGTACCTCATGGAGCTGTGCCAATTCAATATGGGTAATCCTGTGAGTATCTCAGGAGGAAGTGCCACTTAACATACATTTATATGGTTTTGAGGGACAGCTCAGCAGTAAGGATCACTTACTGGTTTTACAGAGAATAGGAATTTGGTTCCCAGCACCACATCAAAAAAATCAGAACCATTTTACTTTCAGCTTCGGGGAGTCTGGCACCCACCCTGGCATCCTCAAGCACACACACATACACACACACACACACACACACACACACACACACACACACACTCTGAGGGACAAACATATATACATAAATAAAAAAATAGAATAAATTTTTTTCAATATGCTCATGCCAGTTAATACTTCAGGAACTTATGCCAATTAAAAATGTAAGTGTATATAAGAACACAATCTATTTATTATGTGTGAGTACAGCAGTTACAGAAATGAAAGTGTAAACAGATAATTCATTCAAGCTGGACCTTTCAGTACTTCATTCTAAAAAAATAGAATAAATACATAGATAATTATTAACAATGGGAATACTTAAACAGCACTGTCAGCAAAATGTTAGGAAACTGAGTTCAGAAACATATCAACATAATTGCATGCATGTAAAGTAAGATTTAGCCTAAGAGGGCAAATTTGGTTGAGTTCTTGAAAATTAACTGAGTATGCATACCATATTAATAAAGAACAAAACAAAATTATCTTGATAAGTGTAGCAGAAACATTTAAGAAAATGAAGTGGCAATTTATCATGTAGCATTTCAACAAATAAAGAATTGTCATGAACTGACTCATATTGAAGGTAAATATTTATCATGATCCTACAGCAAACAGAGTGACTAGTGGTTTCATCCTCAAAACCAGGGACACGATAAAGTTGCTTGCTCTTGTGCCTTCTAGTAAAAACAACACTAAAGTTTCTGGTTAACACAGATGATCCAAGGTGGAAGGCAAGAAATAAACCGCAGAAAATATAATCTTTACAAAGACAATCCTAAGAAATTCACAGAAAAATCCATTGGATTTTGCAACATGTAATATTGATACATAGAAACAATTGCAGTTCTACACACTAGAAACAACATTTTAGACTGAAAATAAAAGAATATATAGCTGAGGGAAATGAGAAATACAAATAACAGAAATATTCAATGTTCATAGATTAGAATACTCAATAACCTAGAAGTGTCAGTAAACCCCAATGAACTCTAAGTTTGACATATTTTTTATCATAATCACAAAAAAATTTTATCACATTTTGAAAATCTGATGTTAAAATTTGTAGAGAGGAGATAATAGCCAAACCCTGCCCAAGAAATTTTGACAAATAATACAGTTAGATAACATATAAAGAAGGTTTCAGATTTTAGTATCAAGTGACAGTGATCAAAAGAGAATACAATTGACTTCAATGTAGCCATAATGAAATTAGTGAAGAATTGGATTTTAGAATTAAACCCTCATATTTATGATCAATTACATATCTTACTAGAATGTCAAGACATTCAACTGATGGTGATGGTAATCATGTTATCAGATAATTTTAGATAACTTTGTATCCACATAGAAATATAAACTTCAGCCTACATCTTATTACATACAAAATTAGCAGGGAGGAAATATGCATAAATACAATAGTTAAAATTATTGAAAATGCTAGAAGAAAACAAAAGAAATTCTTTGTCTCAGTTATGCAAGAGTATATAGAAACATTCTCTTGGTAGGCACGCCTACCAAGAGAAAAAACTTCTGAAAATTGGACTTAAATTGACATTTTATTATGAATATGCATGAAAGGTCTGTAGGCACATAAAAATGTTCACTATTTTGTGAGATAGGGTTTCTCTGTGAAACAGTCCTGTCTATACTGGAACTCACAGAGATATGCCTACCTCTGCCTCTCAAGTGCTGAGATTAAAGGCAAGTGCCACCAGTGCCTAGCAAAATGTTCACTTTTGTAACCAAGTAACTGTGAAGTAAAGCCACAATCAGGTGTCACAACACATTTTGTAACAAAAAAAAGAGAGAGATAAAAATCAAATGTTGGCAAGACCATACAGAAATTGGAGTGCTGATAAATATATAATAATATATATCATAAATTACTAATGGTCAAAGAAAACAGTGCCGCTAGTATAGAAAATGATTTGGTAGTGATAATGTCAAATATAAAGCCAGCTGTTGGGCTAGAAACTCTAGTCTTAAGTTTCTCCAAAGGAAATGTTAGTATGGGTACACAACGACATGCACACAGTGTTTATTGCAGGGACATTTAGAGTAGTAAAAAAGGTATAGTCCAAAGGAAATCACCTTAACAGGTACAGCTATGACTCAAAATACTCAGCAAGTAAAAGAAAGGCATTCTACCATGGATAGGTCTCAAAATTATTACACTATTTGGCAGAACCATATGTAAAATACTAAGTGTTACCTGTGTACTACATGATCATTCAGTTTATCTTAAGTGTCTAAAAACCACTAATATATAGACACAATGCACAACAATGGCACCCTCTAACTGGAGGCAGTGATGAAGGAGGGCAAAAACATAAGGAGCATTAGAAGATGATTAATGCCTTTTAAAGCTGAATAATTGTAATAATGTCTGTAGGACTCTACTATTCATTAAAACTGAATTTCTAATAGCTACATGATAGTTTTATTTCACCTCACTAAAACTGCTAAAATACATAGAACTTCTGTATAAAATTAAAGTTTATATGAGCTAAAGTTAAAATAATTTATTCCAAAGTAAAATGGAAAAACAAATGTAGAAAAGCTTTTATAGTTTTTCCTCAAATGTTATCCAGATGTAACAGTCATTTCTAGAGTCATATAAGATGAGATCTCTAGCAACTGAACAATTGGCTAATTACCTTGGGGCATGGTATAATACTGGGATATCTGTCCATCTGCTAAAGACTGTGCACTCAACAACGAGTGAAACCAAGCCAACTTTGATAAGAAAACAGCGTGGTATTTAACCAAGCAAAACCTCTGTTATGGTTCAAGTTTGGCTCTTCCTGCTCAAATATATGTGGAAATGTGGTTGTCACTATAAAAGTTTTGGGATATAAGGCTTCAGGGGATTTAAGTTTCTCTATCCTGAGGCTGGGTTACCTTCCATACATAGAAGTTGTTATGAAGCATTAGGGTTCCATTATCCTCTCTTTGCACACACTCACTCTCCCTTTTTTGTTTTCATTATACATGAGGCAGTACACAGCCACCACTAGACACCAAAGCAGATGCAGCCTACTGAATTTTAAAAAAAAAGTAAAATTGCAAATGTATCACTCCATGAAAACTCCTCATTCCAAATATCTTGATTCCTCTTACTAACAAGTGTTCTCCAAGTTTAAATATTCACTCCAACCAAGCCCCATTTTTCTAACCACTCAATTAATGCTCATCTAAATTCATGTTCAAGGCATGATTCATCATGCTAATAGTCTTCATAATCAAATAATTCAATGCATATTCCCAAGGAGGCCTGCAATTTGAAGTGCTACATTATTAGAAGTGTCAACATGTCTCCATGGGTGGAGAAGCACAGTAAAACAGTCTCAAATCTTAAACTGGAATTACAGTCATCAGTATTTGTTGGAGTTGTCTATCTACTTGGCTGGAAAGACCTATCCAGTACAGCCATCATTAGCCCCTTGCCACAGGGAAGACAAGTAAAAGTACATTTCCCAACACAGGTCATGGTATAAATGTTCCTATCATGTCTGCTGCTCTAATTCAGCAGGTCACTGCTCCTTCACAGCAAGTTGGTCCTTGCTTTTAAATGGCCATTACAGTACTATAATGACATTTCATGCTACAAAAGAAGGGAACTGATATTCATCATGGACCTGATAACCACATTATGAAGGTGATTGCACATGCATTAGCTCACCTAATCTAAAGAACAAACCTGAGCTAGATAGTAAGGTTCCCTTTTTATATGGAGAGAAAATGAGACTTGGAAGTTAACTAAATTCAACTTCTCCCAGCAGTTTGTTGTATGGCTCAAAGAGAAGCCTCAGGCTTCAGAGCAGAAATTCTGTCTAAAACTCTATAGAAAACAATCAAATTCACCGTGCATGTTGGCTAAGATATGGATAGTAAAGACCATAATTAGTGAATGTGCACATATCCCGTTGTCTCTTCTCATGGAGCCCACCTCCCCTGTTTTGTTAGCGTTGCCCACTCATTCTGAGATTGGCCTTACTACACTGAAGAGCCATATAGTGCCCTTCTCCTTGTCAAATTACCATCTGCCACTTCAAATTGATGTCCAAACTGACTTCTTTCTCTCTAAGACAGAGGAACTTGGCATTACAGGAAGGACTCAATCATGCACTAGCCGAAACAATAAAGGAAAATTCCTTTAAATAATTAAGTGCTATCCAGAGCAATGTGCAATCATCCTAAAGTGCACAAGAGCTGAGGCATGTGTCACAATACAGAGATGGCTTTGACCCGGCCTTCATTTTCTTCACATCCATTTCCTTTAGTGAGCAGGAGAGTAATATAGGGGAGGGTTTTCTTTTCTCTCCTGACAAAAGACACGTCATATCCCTATGAAAGAATCTGCCAGAGTCCACTTAGCATTGACACATGTTGAATAGATGCTGTGAAGCCAGAAAGGGCTAAAGGATTCCTGGAATGAAATAAGCCAATATTATATTCTCTTTGTGAGTAGAAAGAAGAAAAAAATTAAAGCAGCAACCCTTTTGTCTGATTTCCTACCTCCTCATATTATTTTATATTCATTGGCCCTCACATATATGAACTAGTATAGGAGGGTAAGAAAAGAACATTACATTATGGAGCCTGTAAGGCTTCCTTGGTATGTGATAGACTCTTACGAAGAAGTCTAGAGAGCACAAAACAAGGAGCAGATTTATAAAATGGAGATAGAGAGTTATTTTTCCTTCCAGGTAGAACTAACTGCTTGTTAAAGAGCAAATCATTCCGTTCTATTTAGCCAGATTGCTGTCTCTCTAGTGCTCACTAAATCATGGAAATTGAACTTTCTTCCTGAAGATACAATTCTTCTTTGCAGTCAATATGCAGTCAATGCATGATAATACAGTCAAGCTCCAGCTTCCTCCTCCCTCTCTGCCAGAAGTCCCATTAATAAAGGCAATAGCAGTGGCATTTGACATTTATAGAGCCTAAAGGGTTCCAAGTAGCTTTCTCTAAGCACTCTGAATAGGGTTCTGATGAGCAGCAGCCACTTATGAGGCAGGAAGAGAATAAGTGTGAGCACTGGTTAAAAGGAAATAGATTCTACTCCAGGCCAGGTAACACTGCCCCATCTTAAAAACTTCACAATAGTATCCACATTCATGCTGAAAAATAAATAGGTCTTTTAACTTTATAAATTCCCATCAGAAGTCAATGATGTGGAGCTGGCCAATTGAAGTATGACATTTGGAAGGAAAAAGAAAACAAAAACAAACACCACTGTGCAGGGACTTTTTAAAATGATTACTTACAACCTGCCTGGTTTGCTAACTGTAAGAACAAAGCTAAAGCGAGAACTCAAGCTGTAATGATATTCAGAATGCACCCTACTACATATTACAAGAAGTTGACAAGAATCAGGAATGTATTTGAACTAGAAGGATGCCAATACAGCAAATAAAATACTATCTTATGCAATTATAAAATAAAAATATTTATTAAAAAACACAGTGTCAAGAACTGATACTCTCTTTAAAAATATTTAAAATTTGATTTGGGTCTGAAGATGTGGCTCAGCAATTAAGAGCATTTGCTGCTCTCTCAGAAAACCTTAGTTAGGTTATTAGCAACCACATGAGGGTTTCTCACGACAACCTGTAACACATGTTCCAGGGCATCTGACACTTTCTTCTGGCATCCGTGGATGCTATACTCACATACACAAATTCACACACATACACTTACATGTAATTAAAAAGAATAAAATCAATTAAAACTTTTGATTTTACTAAAATCAATGCAACATCTTCACATTTCTTGATAACTCAGAGACTACTAATCTTGTTCTCATTATGCAATATGTGTCCATCAAAGTTAATTGCTCTTGACTTTCAATATCATAAGCAAACTCTTATCTATGCACCACAACAGTTTTCACATGTAATGCAAGTAATTCACAGATAGTGCACTATCGGTATTTAATGAAATACATTTAGAACTCTGATTTTTGTAACTGTATGCTAGAATGCATTAAGGCTAATTAATAAATGAATTTTATTTTATTTTAAATTTCCAGCTTTCTTTTTTGTATTAAGAAATTTCTTATTCATTTTACATACCAATAACACGATCCCTCCTTCCTTCCTCCCACCTCCCCTTCCCTTTTACAAGAAGATAAGGCCTCCCATGGGGAGTCAGCAGAGCTTCGTACTTTCAGTAGAGGCAGGTTCTAGCCCCTCCTCCTGCCTCAAGGCTATATGAGGAGTCCCATAATAGGTAGTGGTTAAATTTATTTTTATTTTATGTGAATGAGTGTTTGTCAGTATGTGCACAGTGTATGTTGCCTGCTGTCCAAGGATCCAGAAGAGAGCAATGGATCTCCTGGAACTGGAATTACAGATGGTTGTGAGCCACCATGTAGCTGCTGGAAATGGAAACCTGGGTCGTTTGCTGGAGCAACAAGTACTCTTAACTGCTGAGCTACCTCTCCAGGCTGTTTTTCATCTTAGATTACAAACAGTGGGCTGTACTAATTTATATTCTCTCAATAAGCCAAAGACCTGCTGTGCCAAGGGAGTATCATGTGCAGTTCTGAGATAAATACCATCATCCATTATTTGATACATCTGTGAAGTTCAAGCATAGTCCCCTGGAAGAGCATAGTCTAGGCAGAGTTTCTGAAAGGAAAGATAAAGTTTCTCATGGGCCCAGAAGTAAAGCCTAGAATCTTCCCATTCATCTTTATGCAAAGGTGTATAATGTCTCTTAGGTTAACTAAGAGCTAGTATAGCATTATAACATTAAAATGCAGTTATACATATGTAGCTACATATGGATTGTACTTTGTAGCTAAGCAGAAGGAAGTCAGAATGCTCAATAATAGGATTCTTTTAAACTGGAAAAATAAACTACTCAAGTTTTTTTTTTTTTTTTATTTGCTGACACCATTAGAAATGTTGTACCTAAACATACTTACATATAAAAATATTGATCTAGTTTTAAACTGTGAAATCTATAAATTTGCACATCTCACATCTGTTACTGAGTAAAGTGGCTTCCAAAGGACTGAGTAAGGTGAGATATGTCACCTCAGTGATGAAGAGGCATGACCTTTGCAGGAAAGATGTATTAGTGCTCATCTAAAAGAAAAGAGCATTTCTGCCCTTTGCAGAAAAAATTATTAGAGTCTTCTCTGAAGATGTAAATCTATCAATATAACAGATTCATACAAAGGTGTTATTTGATAAGTGTTTGCAAAACAGTACCTGAAATCAAAATTGAGAAAATACTAAGCTTAAACAAAGTAGTATGTATCCATTTCTTTTTTTGTGTGTATTCACGCATAAATATTTCCTAAGAAATGGGTGTAAAATACAGTATATATATATATATATATATACATAAAATATGTGCTTATGTATAAATAAACATATATAAGTAATTAAAATTTTTCTTGATTTGACTATTTGAATTATATTATTTCAATTAACTTTCTAGCCTAGTGACAATTAAATTAACATGAGATCTATATAACTAAAATGCAAAAATATTAAATACTTTCTTGTTTTCTACAAAGAAATTTTTCTAATTTGTTAATGTCAAAAGTATTCCAAAGTCTTGAGGTTAAAGTGACCAAATGTTTGCTGTATTTTAGGGATAATACACAAATCTAATATAAAACTTTGGCTTATAGTTTAATATTATATTTACATTTTCATCTTAGTTTTAAAATTGAGAGATTTAGGGATTAGATCATTAAAGTACTTTTAGAATAGTTTTATACAAATTTGTATTGCTACATTTTAAACTAAAAATCTAGTAGAAAAAAACATAATTTTATGGGTTGGCATATGCCTTAAATCTCAGCACTCAGGAGACAGAGACAGGCAGATCTCTGAGTTCAAGGCCAACCTGGTCTACAGAGTAAGTTCCAGGATGGTCAGAGCTACACAGAGAAACCCTCTAAAAAACAACAACAGCAACAAGAAAATCATAGTAAAAGCTGATTTTTTTCTATAGTTCTGCCATTCTGACAGTGTTTAGTACAGATAAAGCTGCCTATGTTTGACACAGTTTCATTGCTACATTTGGAAAATGAATAGGTTGGACTGGACAATTGGTCTCCACATGTATTTCAAAATAGTCATAAATGTTTTAAGAAGATAAAGCCTGGAGTTTGCAAATGGTGCAGATGGAAATCACCAGACGCACCAGGAGAACATCCAGGTTAGGTCTGAGAGTTAGAGAGGTTGTGGGCAGTGTAGAAATAGCCAAATTTACCAGCTGGACCAGAGCACAGAATGTTCAGCCTGGCCTGGACCTACCGGTTAGATATGGTACCCTCAGGACAAGGTCAGATAGATACAGGAGCCTAGGATGGCCAGCAGAATGTACAATCTGGCCCACTAGCATTTATAACTTGATGGTAACCAGCAACTGTATAATTGGACTGAAGGCTCACTTTATAGGATGGAAACCATGCCTGACACTCTAAACTCAAACAAATACTGCTGACTAGTAATGCCATGGATCTAATAGAAGAACCTACTACTGACACCTTTCTTGGCCAGTATAAGTTCTAACTGCATTCTAAACTCTTAGCCTTATATTCACAGATACATGCAACTCTCGCTCCCCATCAAAGAAGTTTCTCTTTGCAGCAAATGGAGTGCATTACAGAAAGTCACAACTGGTCGACATACAAACAGCTGACTGCAGGCTGCTTAGTCCACAGTTGCTATGGGTAACACACAAAGTGTATAACTAAAACTTAGAGAATAGCACAGAGTGGAGGAGGATAGTAAGAAGCAGAGGACCAAGAAGTCTGATTGTGTCATTTATGTATGACGGGAAGTCTGCGCCCGTAACATCTAAACAGTATAGCTACCTAAACAAAAACTGAACAGTGGCAGCACCAGTTGGCCTGCCAATATGGATGGGGTAAATCTCTCAGGCCCCACCCAGAGAGGAAGAGCTATAGGCAAATAACTACTAGGAAAAGTAGTCTTGCCCAGAGATGAACCCTGTAATTGGTTATTCAATACCAATGCAGGTAAAAAAACAACAAATGGACTCAGCAGGTTGTGCTTGTACATATTTACATATATTGGGAAAAAGGCAGTGAATTTGAGAAGGGAATATGGAAGGAATTACAGAGAGAGAGGGTGATGTAAATACAATAAACATATATGAAAGTTAAAGTATACATTTAATTTAAAAATATATGTAATGTACATGAGCATACATTAAACAGTAAAAGAGGAGAAAAAAAGAAGATAAAGCCTTCTTCTCATTTTTGTTTTTTATTTATTTCGTGTCTACCTAAGGCATCAGTATAAATGTTTATTGTTCTATAAGATATAATACTTACATAATTATTATTTTAGGGGCTGCAGGAATGTTTCAGTGTTTAAGAGCACTTTCTGATCTAGCAGAAAACGAATGTTACTTCTTACCACCTACATAACAGTTCACAACTGCATGTAACCAGTTCTAGGCAATATGATGCGCTCTATTGGCTCTCATGGACATCAGACATGCTTTTTTTGCTCAAGCATCTATGAAAGCAAAACACTTATACACATAAAATAAATCTTTTAAAAATGCATTACTTTTCTACTTTATAAAGAACCATGTTCAATGTACTGACTCTTTCTAGTTTTATCATTGTTTCTAAATACATTCAGGCACAAACAAAATTTCTGTTTGGAATTCAGCATTGCTTGCTCTTCATTCTGCTATCTGGTTACAATCTTGTTTACATCATGATTGATTTCTATGGTGATGATTAAATCATTATAAACAATATATTTGAATTCTACTTTGATGCTAATATCTTTTCATTAGGAACTTCAGTGGAAATAAGTATAAGAAAAGAACATATTTAGACCCTATTTGCCTATTAGTGGGTAGAAATACAAAAACACACTTTAAAGATCTTTCTGATTATAGGTCCTTTCAATATTAAAGCACATGGACATAGCCATAGCATAAGCTTCAATTTAGGATGCTTTATTATTCTTGCCTCCTTGTTTGTAGAAAGGCTTGCAGCTCCTGGAAGGATATAGTAGAACATTCTGGAAAGCTTACACTGAGAAACATATGGTGATGGAACTGCTTGGTATGATTAGCAGTTTCTTGAATAATGCGCTAAGTCTGAGACTTTTGCCACAAATCTCTCTTGAATATAGTAAGAAACAATTCCAAAACTATTTTATTGCAACATATTTAACTTCAACCACTTTAGAATATTTGAAAATTATGTAACAGATGTAATGAAGATATATTTTGCAGGGAAGTGCTAAACCTGAGGCCATTTGCAAAGTATTGCCCAAGTTAAGATCTGTGCAGTAGAAAGAGGATTAATAAACTCTACTATCACAACTGGAATTATTCATTATTCATTCATCAAATAATTTTATATAAATTTTAGAAAGATGTATACTGATTGAAAAATCTGTCAGCTACCATGGTGAGTCTCATGATCATAAAAACATAACTTTTCAGAATGATCTCTGTATTTAAGCTATTGTTACTAAAATAACCCAGTAACATGAATAAAATAAGGTACTTTTCAAATCATTCACAAATTGACAAGCAAACATTGGACATGGATGGTATTACTTCCTGGAAAGAGTAACTCATGTCTTGTTCAAGAAACACTATCCAGAAACCTAACAGTTAGTTATATGTGGTCTTGAGAGATGATTAGGTGTTAGGTCAGCAAGAGATCTAGCAGAAGGGGTAATATTTTAGGAGCCTTAATGCATAAAATAAGTATGCGTTGGTAATAGTGGCTGTATGACTAGAACACTAATGTGTAAAAATGCTAAAATAATTTTCTTGCTAGGATTAAACAAGTTTCTGCACAGATATTAAGTTCAAAACTGTATTGAATTATTGTAGCTGAAGAAAGAAGAATATACCCTAATGAAAGATGGGGCAGCATGTCAAGAAGAGCTTGTCAACTTTCTGTTGGTTTGTTGATGTATTCATTTCCTACAGATATCTGCCATGTCCCCATATTTGTCTTTGGTGCTGAACGCACCCCAGGGTAACTCTCTGCTCCTGTCTATCGATCCCTCCTGTCTACCCTGTTTATCACTAATCTAAGTGAACTTGGATGACTCCTGACTGAGGTAACTGGAAGTGGTGGGGATATATTTTGGCTAGAAATTTTCCAGTTCTGTTGAAATTATACTCAAAGATCAATGTCTAGTAAATACTGGAAATAAAAGAAAACTTAAACCAAAGTGGCATAAAAGAAATAGTTTACTTCATATGAAGTCTGGAAAAGAGTTCCTCTCAGTTGGTAGAAATTTTCCTCCAACCTTCATCATCACATTTTGCCTAAAAAGTCAATTCATCCTGGCTTTTGGTTGAGCACCAATGCAGGTACAATCGTATTGTACCCTTCCTTAGTTATAAGACTGACTTCCTGAGTACCAACAGCTGAATAAGTAATTCCCATAATCAGCTGAAAAAAGTAATTCTCATAATGTGTCTTGTTAGACCAATGTATAAAAATAGGATGAATGTAATGATCAAAGATACTGTCAAATTCATCAGCAAAATATATAGCTGTTGAGAAATAGATAAGTTGCAACATCCTACTCAAAGCATTAAGAGTTATCTGTTGGAATCCCCAATACCAGTTTTCATAGAAGCTCAAATCCTGAAATCATATACAAATTCCTACTGGGATTTAAGCAATAATTTCTAAGTATTGGTTAATTATTATTATTAATTCAAATTTAAAGAATTATTAATTTCTTAATAATTATTAATTATTAAGAAATCATTAATATGTACATGGATGTGTACATATCCCTGGGTGATAGAGACCCATATGTGAAATCAGATTTCAGTGTTGGATTTCTCCCTCTGTCACTCTCCACCTTGTTTCTTGAAACTGGGTGTCTCATGGAACATGGAGCTGACACATTGGCTAGACTAGTTGGCCAGTGGTGCCTTGGTATCTACTGCCCTTCCCTTCCTAAGTAATGGCTCTACACACAAGCGTCACTAAAGTTGATAAATATGTGAGTGATTGGGACCCGAAATCAGATCTTCACATTCGTGTGACAAGAATTTCCCTAAAGAGTCATCGTCCTAGTCCTTAATTCTATCCTTTGAATTTTTATTATTTAAATAGATTGATAAAACTTTACTAAGTATGAAAATTAGTGAACCTAATAAATCTGACTTGAATGTAGCTAACTAAGGGATCTAGAATGAGATAGTAGAATGGGAAACAAAACTATTTGATGCATGGAAGAAAGATTTTATGCATATATATATGCCAACAAAGAAATAAAGAGAAACAAGTGACATCAACACCAATGACATATTTCATAGGTAAAACATCCAAAATGTTGTCCATGTAGATCTCATCCATTTCTCTGTCATTGGGCGATCCCTGTGTCTTTCTTGGGGTCCTGCTCTCTAGGTAGCCTCCCCGGAGTTGTGAGTAGCCGTCCAGTCATCCTTTGCTCCACATCTAGTATCCTCATATGAGTGAGTACATACCATGTTTGTCTTTCTGAGTCTGGGTTACCTCACTCAGGAGGATTTTTTCTAGATCCATCCATTTGCCTGCAAACCTCATGATGTCATTGTTTTTCTCTGCTGAGTAGTATTCCATTGTGTATATGTACCACATTTTATTTATCCATTCTTCAGTTGAAGGGCATCTAGGTTGTTTCCAGGTTCTGGCTATTACAAATGATGTTGATATGAACACAGCTGAGCAAGTGCCCTTGTGGTATGATTGAGCATTCCTTGGGTATATGCCCAAGAGTGGTATAGCTGGATCCTGGGGGAGATTGATTCCCAATTTTCTAAGAAAGCGCCATATTGATTTCCAAAGTGGCTGTACAAGCTTGCATTCCCACCAGCAGTGGAGGAGAGTTCCCCTAGCTCCACATCCTCTCCAGCATTAGCTGTCTTCTGTGTTTTTGATCTTAGCCATTCTGACAGGTGTAAGGTGGTATCTCAGAGTCATTTTGATTTGCATTTCCCTGATAATTAGGGATATTGAGCAATTCCTTAAATGTTTTTCAGCCATTTGAGTTTCCTCTGTTGAGAATTCTCTGTTTAGTTCTATAGCCCATTTCTTAATTGGACTGTTGGGCATTTTGATGTCTAATTTCTTGAGTTCTTTATATATTCTGGATATCAGCCCTCTGTCAGATGTGGGGTTGGTGAAGACCTTTTCCCATTCTGTAGGCTGTCACTTTGCCTTGTTGACCATATCCTTTGCTCTACAAAAGCTTCTCAGTTTCAAAAGGTCCCATTAATTGATTGTTTCTCTCAGTGTCTGTGCTACTGGTGTTATATTTAGGAAGTGATCTCCTATGCCAATGCGTTCAAGACTACTTCCTACTTTCTCTTCTATCAGATTCAGAGTAGCTGGATTTATATTGAGGTCTTTGATCCACTTGGACCTGAGTAGGGGTAATGAAGGGCAAGGGTCAAGGGAAAGAGAGCTTGAGGGAGCAGGAGATCCCAGCTGGATCAAGAACAGAGGGGGGAAACAAGGAATAAGAGACCATGGTAAATGGAGACCACATGAGAATAGGAAGAAGCAGGGTTCTAGAGAGGTCCACAGAAATCCATAAGGATACCGCCACAATAGACTACTGGCAATGGTCTAGAGACAGCTCAAAATGACCTACTCTGGTGATAGGATGGCCAAACACCCTAATTGTTGTGCTTGAAACCTCATCCAATGACTGAGGGAACCGGACACAGAGATCCACTGCCAGGCCCCAGGTGGGGCTCCAGGAGTCCAATTGGTGAGAAAGAGGAGGGTTTGTATGAGCGAGAATTGTTGAGACCAAG
Organism: Peromyscus melanophrys; assembly: GCA_902168415.1. Lineage (NCBI taxonomy): Eukaryota > Metazoa > Chordata > Mammalia > Rodentia > Cricetidae > Peromyscus > Peromyscus melanophrys. The sequence goes on along the minus strand of CABHPR010115647.1, from coordinate 9,216 downwards.
GCCGGAAAAAGCAGAGACAAATAGCTAAAGGAATGGAAACACATGAACTATGACCCAGTGGCTGAGGAGCCCCCAACTGGATCAGGCCCTCTGGATAAGTGAGACAGTTGATTGGCTTGATCTGTTTGGGAGGCATCAGGCAGTGGGACTGGGACCTGACCTCAGTGCATGTGCTGGCTGTTTGGAACCTGGGGCTTATACAGGGACACTTGGCTCAACCTGGGAGGAGGGGACTGGACCTGCCTGGACTGAATCTACCAAGTTGAACTCAATCCTCAGGGGAGTCTTTGCCATGGAGGAGATGGGAATGGGGGGTAGGCTGGGGGGAAGGTCATGGGGGGGCGGGAGGGAGGCGAACAAGGGAATCCATGGCTGATATGTAAAATTAAATTAAATTATAAAATAAAATTTTAAAAAAAGAAAAATCCTGTCTGAAAACCAAAAAAAAATCCAAAATGTCAACATTTTAATCAATATTAAAATTAGTAATGAAATATTTTATTTTTTACAGTATAACTTTGTATTACTATGTACAACTCAAAGGTGACAGCCTCAATTCAAGCATTACAGAGATGACTTGAATAGTGGACTGTAGAATAATCAGCAAATCTGCAATCTGTACATATTACTTATGTTTTTTGACATTAAAAAAAACTTCAAATTGTTTCTTTTCTTCCAAAGAAATCAAACTGTTTAAAATTATCATTTTTATGATACTGAAAATTTCCTTATGTTGCCATGTAAAAACTCAGATTACCCATACATATATATGTATTTAAAACCTAGAAATAATAACTCAAATATGGATGGGTATTGAATATTAATATTCATGTGACTACTAATAAGCAGAAAAGCAGAATGACTTCAGGTGCTCCAATGATCCACATAAATCAATAGATTTATGTACATAATTTAGCTTCTGTCCATCCATGCTTTCTTCATCTTTCACATGAGATCCGACTCTAATACTTCCCTGCAATTTTTCATTCAAATTCTATTTGTTATACATGTAGACAACAAGGCTTTGTATCTGTGTGTCTAAATGTAGGCTCCCTTTGGACTGAGGTAGTGTTGTTCATTTAGTAATATCTGAGATGAAAACCAGAATGTATGAAAGAAAACTATGAATTCATAGAACTGAGAAATTGTTTAGTTAAACTCATCTAGAGAATAATGTACTTTACGTTTTCTTTTAATCCCAAGTACTTTCTAGAGTTCAAAACTAGGATTTAATGTTATATGCAACGCTGTTTAAATCAAAGACACTATAAGGTTCACTCAAGGGGATCCATTATCAAATATCACCTGTGTTAATGTGTCACCACATATACTATGCATCCAAAGGACACAGATAAATGATTACATGAATATTCTGTTATTGACATGTCATAGTAGTAAATTCAAGCTAAATAAATGGAAGTTTGTTTGTTTGTGGTATTGTAGCTTACAAAATGAACAAACTCATTTGATTCTTACTTTTTGGGTCTTAGTTTCTTTATATGACTATTAGAGTCTGTGGAGGACAGAAAGGACACACTTCTGTGTGTTCTTGTGAATTTTGAATAAGCCTGAGAGAAAAACTTGGCAACACACACACATGATATAAAGAGGAATAGGACCAAAATAATGAAGCTCGAGATTAGTCATTTTGAAAAGTGCACACCACCCCTAACTACATACTCAAAGCATTGACTATTTGATTAGACTACAGTATATGATGTCTCAAAACAGTTTAAATATAGTCTCTAGGAGTAAACTATTCATATATGGCTCAAAGGGAACATGAACATAGAAATCATCACTCCAAGCATGTTTTTCAAACCATCCTTATATTTTATTTTTTACATTATTGAAAACTGATGCTTGTGAAAATTTATCTTGTTATGTTGTGTTCAGCTGAGATCCCTGGGAGACCTTCTCTTTTCTGAAGGGAAATGGAACAAGAATGAATCTGGGAAAGAGAAGAGGTCAGGATGGGAGTAGGTTTGCTGGGAGGAGTGGAGGAAGGGGAAACTGGGGTTGGGATGTATTGCATGAGAGAAGAATAAATAAAAAAAATGTTGATGAAAAAGCAATACCAACCATAGCACAGGAATTCTAGACCACACAAATAGTATTATATACCAGAGACATAAACATTTTGTCAAATTGTAAACATTTTGAAAATCTGTTGCTATAATTCTAGAAACCTATGTGCATTAACAGATTCACAAGGGTCTGTAATCCATACCCTAAGTCTAAACTTTCATTAGACTATCTTTATAAATGTATGCTATTTTGTTACTGTTAACATTTCATTTTAGTCTCCTAAAAAATTTTATTTTTACAAATGATAAATAATTGAAATTAATTCATATTTATTCAGTCTACAATATGCTAGATATAATTCTTGCTAAACAAAACAGATAATATTCTGCCTTCTTAGAGTTTAGAATGCAATGGGTGAGACCAACTAGTTTTAATATTTTTACTTGTTTTACGTCATATATGACCCAATTGAAGACAAATAATTTACTGACAATAAAAACTGGATTTAGAAACACATATATAAGAAATCAAGTCATTGTCTGTATACTGTCTTCATGTTTTAGTCTTTACCTTGGAATTGCAGATAATATATACTAGAGAAGAAAAATGAAAGTTGTGGTTGGTGTAAAGGAAGACACAATGAGGACAATTTGAAGATACAGATTGTGGCTGTATATTTCAGGAAAAGCAAATGATTCATTGAGAATTAGAGTTAAGTGAAATATTATAACCACCAGTTTTAATCAACAGAGTATCAATATGAGAAGCATTAAAAATATTGTCTCAGGGGTCATAGCCTCAGAGGGAGGCAGAAATACTGTAAGACCCAGAGTATCAAGAAGTCTGTTGTGAGAGTCCATCTCCTAGAAATGCCAGGGAAGCTGAACCCATGAAGTTTCATCATCACGGTTGTCTGAAAAAGACCTGAACCTGTATGGCACCAGGAAACATGCTAACATGAAATGGGGAAATTTCATGGGACCTCAGTCTCAAACAAGGAACTGCAGCCAACTAAGGGATTCTGAGAGAAGGAGAAATAGTGTTCCGCAGACTATATTCAATGCCAAGTAGTCAGTCTTGAGCTCACATAATTATATATATATATATATATATATATATATATATATATATATATATATTATGTAACTTTATGCAGACTAAGTTCTATTTATGTATTTAGTAATATGTATGTGCATGTGTATGTGTGTGTGTGTGTGTGTGTGTGTGTGTGTAGTGTTGTATGTGTGTAACCACAATTAAAGAAAATAAGGTCATGCATTTGAGAGAGGGGTGTACATGGAGGGACTGGAAGGAGGAACAGGAAGGGGAAGTATGATGTAACTTGCACAACAAAAGTTTCCAGTGAATATTCTTATTGTATTCCATCTTATTTAAGTTATTGCACAACATTCTTTACATCCACTGCACTATATTTGTACTTACTACTACTTAATCCCAGTTTTTGCATATACAATGTACAGAAAGTAAAATAGACTGTCTAAAGAGGAAACAGTAGGTATTACAAAATTCAAAAGAATTTTAGTAAGAATGAATTTTATGACTAGATCTTAAATAGCTACAAAGGTTTTTAGCTTCAGAACAAACATTTGCATATCTTGCCTCAGAGCAGAGGTGAGAATCCATGACATTTTATCCACACCATTGAGGACAATAATTCACTTTCATTTCCAGCGTCAAACAAAACATTTCAGGTAAGAGATGGGTATTACTTTTATAGTATGGTTTATACTTCCCCAGATTTCAATTATGCTTTGGGAGAAAGTTGGCATGAAAACTAATTACATGACAAGCACCAATATTATTTTATAAGCAAATAATAAAGTATTTATGAAAGAAAGTCACATGATTGATTGTGTATACTCTGGTGGACATCAAAAACTCTTTTGAAGATGGTTTCAAGTTCTCCTATGTAGGTCACTTTCTCTAAGTAAGAGAGAAATCTATTCCACATTTATATGTAATATAAATTTATTGAAAAAAATCTTCAACAGGAAATTGCTGTGTCTCATAGTTCAAAAACAAATGTTGGCTTAAAGACAGAAGCAATATTTAGCTCTCAGGTTTCTTTGTCTCATTCTACCATCTAATAACAGAGGAAAACCATTTTTCTAGTGCCTTCTGTATTAAACAAGCAGGACAGTTACTACATAAGGTATGTGTGAGGATTCAGTGTGATAAAGAGTATATTGTTGTCATAATATTAAAAAAAGATGGAGAATTCCCATTACTTTTTTCATCCCTTCCTCCATCCATATTGTTTTATCTTGTAACATCTTCACATATGCATAGTTCTATATACTTTCCCACCACAGTGGAACATTCATGACTTCAGAGTTTAAACCCAAATAAATGCAACACAAGAAATAAGTCTTTACTATTGCCAACTTCCATTTCCTAAATGTGAAGTATATTTTGAATAGATTTATTTTAGTTATACTTTTAGTGTGACATTTGTCTCTTATTTATGCCATCTTGACTGTAGTAGTACTTAGTACAATTTATCCAATCACTTAACAAATTTAAAGTCTGTTTACTTATTGGTTTCTCATCTATGTAAGTAAGTGTGACCTAAAGGTGATAACTTCGTACTTGTTAATTTATTTTATTGATGATAATGTTTTTGCTTGTTAATTTTTGACGTAAGATTGCATTGTAGTACAGTTTGGCTTGATCTGTAATCAGGGTTGAACTTGACCACTAAGCTTAGCAATCTTTGTTTATTTTTTGAGACAAGATCTCACATACCAGACTAGCCTGAAAAGTTGTTTTCTAGCTCATTCTACCCTGAAAGCTGTGATCCTTCTTCCTCAGTTACCTGAGTGTGAAGGTTAGACACATGAGCTGCTATGGCAAATGGTACTTTTCAATTTTGAAGTCTTATCTCAACCCCCAAGTTTTATTCTACGATTACACCAAAATCAACTTTTACTGTGTTAAAAGATCCTTCTTAAGTTTCAATGAATTGGAAGAACAGCATATTTCTGATGGTGTTTTGTAATTTTATAAATGATTAGAACTTCTGGTAAGATTAACAGGATTTATGTTTTGTTTTGTTATTGTTTCAAAGCAAGAAGTTTATTTGTTTATGGAGTACCTAGCAATGAGTGATTCAAAGGACTGCCAAGTACTTGGCCTCATACGACATTTACAATTTTCTCAGATTAAAATACAATTTGGTAATTTTTCTTTTCCCTTTCCTCCTTCCAAGCATTCTGATACACCCTTTCTTATTCTCACTCAAAGGCATTGCCTGCACTTCTTTAACTGTTGTGATGTATATATACATATATGTATCGTATATAGTAACATATATATGCAAATGCAAACAACCTGCTTAGTCCTTATAATGTGTGTATGTGTGTGTGTGTGCGTGTGTGTGTGTGTGTGTGTGTGTGTGTGTATGTGTGTGTGTGTGTATGTATATATTATTTCACAGCTGACCACTTAGTATATGAAATTCTAAATGTTTATGCTCATACTCTTGGGTAAGTATAGGTCTTACATCTCATCAAAGAATCCTCTTTTCAACAGACGGAGACCATTACAGAAAATATCAAAAAGCAGAGAATAAGAGACTGTGTGGTGCTAGGGCTCAACTGATACATTGATAATACACCTCCTTCCCTGATGTTCATGGATCACAGCAGAAGACAGGGTAGAAAAAATGGTAAGAGCTAGAGGAACAGGAAATTTGTTGTGAGACAGTGTCTTCTAGAAACAGAAGCTATACCATGAAGTTTCATCAACTTGACTCCCTAAATCAGGGCTGAACAGGGAATATTTTGAGTCTTTCAGGTAGCCAAAAAGACCAACAAAATATAAATATGGCAAGGAATATGGAAATTACTTCTATTTAAGAGAGGAGAGATAACAATGTTTGTAAAACATACAGACACTCGCACATATATACGACTATTCATCTGTGGTTTTAGATAGTATGGGTTGTAGATTTGCAAACAAACAAAGTAGCTTTTTGAGATAACACATTTATTTATATATACCCACTAATGCCAATATAGCCCCAACATTAGCTTCTGTTACGGCTTTTCTGTGAGAAGGACACTGCAGTAGACCTTGCTCCTGGGTGGACTCTATTGAACGTTTTCAGGTCTCCGAATGTACTGGAAACTCAACTTTCATTTGCCACTTGAGTCCTTCTCACTGATTAGTAGTTATAGAATTCCAAAACAATAGGGAGAAAGAGCAGCATTTCCACATTTTTATTTTCTCATTTGCAATGAACTTTTCAGGTGGCTGTGGTTAATTGACACAACTGTTGCAAATACACTTGGCACTTTTAATTCTTTCTCAAGATTTTTAACCCTGAGAAAAATGTTTTGTCTCTGAGACTAGCTCCTCCTGGGATCTGGCCACTCAGTTCATGAAAAATGTTCATCCAAAATGTCATCGAATCTACCTATTCATCTAAGTAGTCACCACCCGGAATTTGTAAACATCCTCAGGGTCCCTCACCTCACCTTGTTTGGTGAGAAATAAGAATTGCTTTCTCTAGGATTGCTGTTTGAATGGAGGTCATTCCATTAGTTCAAAAAGGTTTATTTCTTTATAGATTAGAGACCAAAACTGGAAATATATGCATGAGAGTACAAAGCACAAAAGTGTGCTCACACACCCACACCCACCCACCCACCCCCACACACAAATATGTACACACAAATACACGCATACATACAGGCACACTAAGACATGATGTCATTTTTATGTATCTAAGTTTCCTATTTAGAACTTTTCATTTGAAAATAAATTATTAAATTCTCTGATCAATGCCTCTTTCTGCAAACAAAAGAGCTTCTTCTTGTAGTACATGTGACTTAATACAGAGACCAACAACTGCACAATGTGCAGAGGAAAAGACTTTGGAGCACTCAGTCCTAAACGAGATGTCTTCATCAAAACCCTCCTCTTAGGGCTCGGGGATCTATCTAGAAGTGGAGGCAGATAGATTGCAAAAGCCAGAGGTGATGGATGCCTTCAAGAAAACAGTATCTTCCAGCACAACAGAAACGATCCACATATGAACTCACAGAGATTGCCAGCACACAAGAAGACAAGAACAGATTCAAGTGAGAAGGAGCCTCAGCACTGAAAGTGGGGAAGTGGATATGGGCTCTATCAAAAAGCTATCTGCAATTGACACCTGTGGGTAAAGGGAAAAATCGATTTTCTCTGACAGAGTCACTGGGTATATAAAGGACCCCTGGACAGAGCCATGTGCTGGAGTAGTTGTCTAACCCCAAACAAACTCAACAGTACTTTGCATTGTACTGACTTTTTTTTGTCTTATTGATCTTTTGCCATTTTGTTTTGATTTTCATTTTCATGGTTTTTTTTGGGGGGGGAGGGGAAGGATTCTCTCTCTCTCTCTCTCTCTCTCTCTCTCTCTCTCTCTCTCTCTCTCTCTCTTTCTCTCTCTCTCTGTGTGTGTGTGTGTATGTGTGTGTTTCTCTATTGTTTGTTTGTTTGCTTGCAATAGAAAGAAAAACAAACATAATGTTTGATGGAAAAGGAGGTGGGTAAGATGTAGAGGAGTTGGGATAGAGGAAAAACATGGCCAAAATACATTGTATGAAAATTTTTTTCAATATAAAAAATAAAAGAAAAAAAATCACTTTACAATTTCCATTAAGTGGAACTCTAAAAAATCACAAACACACACACACACACACACACACACACACACACACACACACACACACACACACAGGATTTATTAGACATTTCCCATGCTGAGGTCTAGGTAAGCTGATGTTGCCTGTCTTGTGACAGAAAGGCCAAGTCTGGCAGTTGTTCAGTTCATGTGGCTAGATGACTCTGCAGTTTCTGTTGGTTCTAGAGTCTTGGAAGATCCCTGGAGAGCTGCTGATCTTCAATCAATCTACATAGTAATCATGAAGAAGTTGGATTTAAAGCTGGTTTTGGCAACAGGATAGGTGGTCATTCTAGCAAGAGTGAGGAAAA
>CABHPR010115644.1:0-11641 GCA_902168415.1 Peromyscus melanophrys | reverse complement strand
CCTAATATCTTGGGGTCTCCAAGGTAATCCAGTCTTCAACTCACAGCTTCATGCAATGGCCTCTCTATTAGGCCTCCATTCAGGGACATCCCTGACACTTGTCTGGCCTCAGTGGCTTTCCTTAGTTGTGGAGGCAAATTCCATAACCCCTTCCTTCAATCCTTAACTCCAGAACCATGTGGATGAAGTTGCCAAGTTCTGTTGCTTACTGGGGCTGGAACATGGCCCCCTTGTTCAATGACATCTTTACCCACTTTCTGTTTTCAGTGGTTACCATCACTGCCTAAGCTTGGCTGTCTTGGAACTCACACCATAGACCAGGCTGGCTTCAAACTCAGAGATCTGCCAGCTCTGCCTTCCCAGTGCTGGGATTAAAAGAGTGCACCATCACACCTAGCTCTAAGCTTTTCTTTAATTCCTTTTCACAAGTTGGAAATTTAGCTGGGTGGGATCTTGCCCTGAGGTCATCACTCCCTTTATTCCATTTCTTAATCTGTTTATCTCCAGCTCTATTCCACTTCCTGCTGCTCCTGTTCTCTTCAGATTTTACATTTTCCTGCTCCTTTTCATTATAAATCTATATAAGAGTGACCAGTAATAACCACACAACAGAGTCAATACTAGGCTGTTTTGGGTCACTATTCCCTTTAGTCCATTTCTTAATCTGTTTATCTCCTGGAACACAGGACTTAGCTCCATTCTACTTCCTGGTGCTCTTTTTCTCCTCAGCTTTCTCCTCCTTTTCATTATAAATCTATGAGCATGAACACTAGTAACCACACAACAGAGTCAGTACTAGGCTGTTTTGAGATTTTGTCTGCCAATAGAATTAATCCAATCTCTTCACTTTGGCCTCAGGCAGACTCTTTGGACAAGGGCGAAAAGCAGCCACTTTCTTCATCAAAATAGCACAAGAATGATCTCTAGGCGACATACTAAAATTCTTCACCTCTGAAACTTCTTGAGCTAGCCCTCCCACAGTTCAAATCATTTACAACACCACTGTCTTCCATGCTCCTACTATGGCCCATTAAACAGTATTTAAAGCATTCCACTACTTTCCCAGCCCAAAGTACCAAAGTCCAAACAAAAACATGGTCAGGCCTATCACAGCAATACCCCAGTTCTGGTACCAATTTCTGTCTTAGTCAGGGTTTCTATTGCTGTAAAGACACCATGATATCATGGCAGCTCTTATAAAGAAGACATTTCATTGGGATGGCTCGATTACAGTTTGGAGGTTTAGTCCATTATTGTCATGGTGGGAAGCATGGCAGCATGCTGGCAGACATGTTGCTGGAAAAGGAGCTGAGAGTTCTTACTTCTTGACCCATAGACCACAGGAAGTGGTCTCTTTCACTGGGCATGGCTTGAGCATATGTGAGACCTCAAAGCCTTCCTCTACAGTGACACATTTCCTCCAACAAGGTCACACCTACTCTAGTAAGCCCACACTTCCTAATAGTGCCACTCTGTTTGGGGCCGTTTTCCTTCAAACCACCACACCAGGTACTACTAAAAACACTGGAGCCCCTCTTCATGCTCCTTTTATTCTGTTTTGCCCATGAACTGTTTCCAAATACTATTTAATGGCCTAAAATACAGATTTATGACTAAACTGAAATTACTCTTTTCCCTGGACCCTGGGCCTTAGAAAACATGGACTGTGCACCTGCTCAGTGAGCAAGCCAGCCACCTTAACAGTCTCCAGTGCAAACCTTCTGTGACCTTAGCCTGGGGCTTCCAAACCTGAGATCTGTTTCTACTCCCTGCCTCAGTACATTGAGGTGCAGAGAAATAGACCTGTCAAGAGAAACTTGGGGTTCTGGTTTACCTTCAGGAACAGTGCCCTGGAGTGGCCTGAAAGAGCACCCATCTTGAGACTTATGACATGCTCGGCTGGGCTAGATGACATGCTGGGGTATGGGCAGGAGTGTAGGTGTGTGCTGGTTCTTAGTGGGGACCTGGGGCACACCGTCCCCATGCTTCAGTTTCCTCAGGAGTGGAGAGGAGGTTGGGCTGGTGTGTTTGTTTGACAGCATGCTGGGTGGATAGGAGTTGGGCTAGACCAGGGAGTGGCAGCCGCTGTTGGCAGTCTTTCGATTCTTCAATGTGGCTTTTCTACCCTCGGTTAGGGAGAATTTGGGGGCACTGGCAGGGGAAAGCTAGTAGCTCATAGTGTTCATTTCTCAGAGATTACCTTGTGCTAGACATTCTGTGAGGATTAAATCATCGCCATTTATCCCGAGAAGAACCAGAGAGGCTGAGTGGTTTATTACTGTCACACAGCTTCCTCATAGCTACAGAAAAAGATCTGAATCCGCTTCTGGTTGACTCAGAGCTTTTGGCCTTAATCATATGGGATTTTTGTCTCTCTCTCATTCAATCAAGTGTCCCAGGCACAGTGTCAAGAGCTAAAGATAACAGCAGTCAGCAAACCCGGCAAGAATTCCTGCCCCGTGGAGCTTGCGTCCTAGTACAGGAGAATCCCTCCTCCCATTACCAGGTTCTTCTATCACATTGTTTTAATCCCATAGTTGATATAAATATCACAGCCTTTCTGCAGTTCCGTAGGGGTCTCTGCCCATGTCCACTTGTCCTAGAGAGCATCAGGACGGCTCGCACAGGGCTGTCCTGGTGGGGTGTGGTTGTTTACCAGCCATCAAGAGAACAGGGCTGCTTGGCCATCCCAGCACCCCAGATTTGGCTTTCGAGATGGGGGGGCCCAGGGCTGGCTGTGAGCTGTTCTTGGGCGTATTTAACAAGTTCCCTTGGTGGTGCTTTTCATTTGGAGCTGGGCCTGGGCCTTGTGGATGGAGGACAAGGTCAGCTATGTGTTTTTGTCGGTGTTGGGATCAGTCGCTGCCTGGAGACTGGTACTTTCCTTTGACTCTCGGACAGAGGAAGGGATGGGCCCGAAGAGTACTTCCTGCCATCCTGTGTTCGAGGCCTGTGGAGTGAGAGCTCTAGGTTTGATGTTGCCACTGGTGTTCTGACACTGGGGATTGACGGGAACTGTCACAGTTGTCATCTCTCGCTGTGTATTAGGCACTGGCCCAGATTTTTCACGTGTTACTCCCTTCCTCTGAGGTTGTTTGTTTGTTTAATTTTTGTTTGATGTGTATGGGTGCCTTGCCAGCACATGTGTCTGTGGACCATGTGTATACGGTACCTGCATAGGCCAGAAGAGGGTTTTGGATCTGGAACTGGAGTTACAGGCCTCTATGTATGGGTGCTGGGAATTGAACCTGGGTCCTTGGGAAGTGCTCTTGACCACTGTGCCATCTCTCCAGCCCTCAGATTGTCTTTTGCCATTGGGAAAATAGGTTAAAAAAATCCCCTCAAGAGCCAGGCGGTGGTGGCACACGCCTTTAATCCCAGCACTCGGGAAGCAGAGCCAGGTGGATCTCTGTGAGTTCGAGGCCAGCCTGGTCTATAGAGCGAGATCCAGGATAGGCTCCAAAACTGCACAGAGAAACCCTGTCTCTAAAAAACAAACTAAAACAAAGAAGTCCCCTCAAGTCACATGTGTAGAAAGGCTCACACTCTGTTCAGAGCTTCAGAGTCACCTCTCACTAATCAGCCGTCTCTCTCTTGAGCCCTCCATTGGGCTACTCAGAGTGGTGATAGATAGATTTTTCTATAACTGTAGCAAACCACAAAAACTTTAGTTTTGTGACCTAATATTGGTTGATTGGTGGGCATTGTCGTATTATGTTCTTCTCTCCTCATTTTCCGTTTTTCCTGCCCTTCCCTCAAAATGTCCCCAGGTCGGGCTAGTTCTTTCCCGAGGCCGGAACTGCAGCAGATTGGAACAGACTGTGGGGGTGGAGTGGAGTAGAGTGGAGTGGAGTGGGGTGGGGTGGGGTGGGGTGGGGTGGGGTGGAGTGGCACATTTGAGATGGAGGACTCCAGCTTGTCTTGGGTCTTAGTTTATTTTCTACTGTATACTAAATGCCACAGACTGGCACAGTTCTGGAGGTCAGGAAGTCCCAAAGTATGGAACCCAGTCAGGGCCTTCTTGCTGCTATATATCATGTGGCCGAAGGGCAAGCTGTCAGGAGGTACCAGTCCGAGGAAGCCAGTCCAACCCAGTTTCTTCTCGGTAACCCATTCTGTGGCTGTGGCATTAAACTCATTCGTAAGGGTGGAGCCCTTAAAGCCCATTCCCTAGCCTTTGGTTTTGTTGGTTTGTTTTTGTGACAGTTCATGCTGGCCTGAAACTGGTGATCTTCCTGCCTCAGCTTTTCCAGGTGCTGGTATTATAAGCATGTAGCATCACTCCTGGCCCCTAATCCACCTCTCTACTCTTACAGTGACTGCTAAGTTTCAAGGGTATCAGAGAGGACTTTGCATCACAGCCTCCAAGTGCAGGGCTAATAATTGTGCGCAGGGAGGCTTGCTTAGTGAATCTTAGAGGAAAGCACAGCGTGGGAAGAGTCTGGAGAGGAGGGGCTGCAGGGAGTCTGGGGCATCTCCCCACGTAGAGCAGCTTGTTCTGGGTTGACGGGATTGGCTGCCTATGGAAGGTTGAATCTCAGCAAGTCCAGTCCCGTGCCTTTACAGGAAGGAGAGTGGCTCCAGCCCCAGTACAGGGTGCATGCAGAATTGTGGGGTCTGTGAACCCTGGGACTCCCAGCCTTCCAGTCAGCTCTACCTTGGGATCACACGTCACCTAACTCTTGGGTACTATGTTTTTTGACTCTTGCAGGGCATCCCTAGTAAATGTTACTGTTGAATTTTCGAGAAGTGAATTACTATGGCTGTCTTACTATACCATAACAGAAAAGCATTTGACTTGATGACAGCCTTTATCAATTGTTTCTTTCCTTGGGTGGATTTGAGTAGAAATTAGTAAGTATCAGGTGTGCATGCCGTGAGAGGACGTCGTGGACCCTCATCTGGGACCCTTGGGGAGGGGTGGCTGTATGTTCCCCCTGTTCTCCAGCTTGCTGAGACCTTCCCATTGCTCACCTCCGTTCCCAGTTCAGATGTGCAGCTGGATTTGGAGCAGGCAGGCTCTTTTCAGTGACAGTGCCCCTACCTCAGATCTGTCTCTGAGTACGGTACGCTGTCACGGTGCCACCTGTATACCTTTCTGTATTGTTTCTCTATTGCTGGTTGTGTAGCTGGGTGGCTGGCTGCTGATGTCCTCCTCCTTCTCTGGCTACTTCCTCCTCTCACTCCTCCATCTCTTTTTTCCCTCCTGGATTTCTCCTATTTATTTTCTCTGCCTTGCTATTGGCTGTTCAACTCTTCATTAGACCATCAGGTGTTTTAGATAGGCACAGTAACACAGCTTCACAGAGTTAAACAAAAGTAACACACCTTAAAATAATATTCTACTACATTTCATCGTTTGTCCCCATCCTCCCCCGCCCCCCACTTGCTCCCCATGCCCTGGATGATGAGCTGTCGTGCTTCCTGTCCCCAAGGTGTCTTCCCTCCCTCCTTGCTTCCCAGCGACACTCCACCCCATTCTTCTCTACGTTCTGCTCGTCCTCCTAACTTCCCCATTCACTCGTGTCTTTCCTGTTCCGGACCTCTTAGGTAGTAGTTTGAAGTACTTGAGCCCCTTGTCAGGCTGTGACAGGAGCATAGCCCACGGGCTTGTTAGAACGCAGTATTGCATCATCCTCTGGGACCTCTGGAACCCGACTGCCCTGTGCAGGACACGCTGTGAGCGTCCAGCAGCACTGCCTGCGCAGTAGTCCTGGGCTCTACTCATTTCCCATGGTTTATATTGAGTTAAATGAAGTTTCTTCAGTTTCTTCTTGTTATTTTGTCTTTTTTTTTTTCCCCCAGAGCTGAGGACCAAACCCAGGGCCTAGCGCTTGCTAGGCAAGCACTCTACCACTGAGCTAAATCCCCAACCCCAAAGATTATCTATTTTTATTTTATGTGCATTGGTGTTTTGCCATGAGTGTCCAGGTCCCCTGGAACTAGAGCTACAGACAGTTGTGAGCTGCCATGTGGGTGCTGGGAATTGAACCTGGGTCCTCTGGAAGAGCAGTCAGTGCTCTTAACCACTGAGCCATCATTCCAGCCTCCCAGTTTCTTCTTATATAGTAGATTCCTTTTCTTTGGGTCTATGCATCCAGGGCGGCCTTGGTACAGGGCAGGCACCAGTGAATACCTGCAGATTAGCAATCACCGTTTATTTTTTTAAAAATCTGTAGAAGCGTAGGAGAAATTGAATGACACATAATGGCGTGTGCTCATAGGAAGCAGCAAAGAGTTCACTACATTTGATTTACCAAGTGAGGCCGTGTTGGAAGGGGCATAGGCACTAGGACTGGCCAGCCTGGGTCTCCATTGCATCATGACCCTGGGAGGTAATGGTCTTCTCTGAACTGTAATTTAATTTCCTGACCTTCAAAGTGAGGATAGCCCTATATTTAGAAAGTTACTCTGAAGACAGACGTGAGCTAGCGCAGGAGCATGCAGCAGTGTTTGGCACATAAGTACTCTGTAAGTGGTAGCTGATGAATGTATTCATGCACTTGGCCATAACTGATATTTTCAGGTATCTTAATGGGACCTCGTTAATCTTTGTGATACCTTCTGTTTTATAAAAGGAACAGAATAGAGGCAGCCTCTGATGTCATGCTCTATCTCTCTCTCCGTGTATTGTTTCATAGTTTCCAGGATGGGTCATAAGCTTCAGGGGAGCAGGGTCCCGGGACCTGTATGATCACACATCTTGGGGAGGGGTGTAGTCTGGGTAGTAGTAGTAAATGCAGTCTGGCTGCTGGGTGAAGATCCGGGAGAGCTGAAATGTGACTGAGGGAGAACACACCTACCTTGCCAAGCCCCATCCCCTCTCAGTGTTTTGGCAAGTCCTCCCTCTTCTCCCCCCCTCACCCCCCACCCCCTGCCCAGAGCTGACACAGAAGTGGTGCTGCTGTTCTTAGATGTTGGACACCAGAACAGGAGGGGGATGGAGGAGGACTTATTATCGAAGAGTTTCTACCCCAGTGGCAAGTGGAGGAGGAGGATGGCCTGGAACTGGCCACCCCAGAGGGCTGTGGTTCGTGTATCGACATGGTATGACCAGAGAACCAGGAGTGGAGAGTTGATGTCTCCTAGTTACGCATTGATGACTTGAGAGCAGTGTGGTGTCAGGGACAGAAGAGACTGTGTATGTTGATGAACTCTCATGTGCATTGCGTGGTGCTTGAAGACAAATGGTTGTACTAACTGGCTGGCTATCATTTCCTTTGCTCTACATTTAAAGAAAAACCCCACATTATTTACATGGGATCCATCTCCTTTGCTGTGTGTAAACCTGTTAGGTCATGTTAAAATCTTCTAATTCTCTTCAGAGTATCAAGGCCCCCGTACTTCCAGGTTGTAGAGTGACAGGTCAACTTGTCACAGCCAGGATGACCGGACCCACGGCAGTCTGCTGTGGTGATTCCATGACAGCTGCACATTTGTGGAACTGTGAGCTTTAGTGAAAGGAGTGCCATGTGGTAAGATTCTAGAGCAGTGGTTCTCAGCCTTCTGGATGCTGCAGCCCTTTACTACATACAGTCCTTCATGTTGTGATGACCCCCAATCATAAGACCATTTCCATTGCTACTTCGTAACTGTCATCTTGCTACCGTTATGAGTCATAATGTAAACGTCCGATATGTTGGATAGCTGATATGCAACCCCTGTGAAAAGGCCAGTTCGCCCTCCAGAGGGGTCACAGCCCACAGGTTGAGAACCCCTTGTCTAGAGCAAGACAGCACCAAGCTTCCTCCCTCCTCAGAGAACCATGCTGTAGAAAGAGGTGCCACTGTTATGTGGCTGGAATCACAGCCCTCCTGGCTGCTGAGTGACTGCTGTCTTGGTGGGCAGAACGTCACCTGTAAAGTACAAGCTACAGTATCAATCATGGGCCATGGTGGGGGCTGGCCAGATTTCAGACTCTGAACCTTGGTGGACAACAGGCATTCCACACACTACTTCTCTACAGCCACATTGCTACTTGCCTTGAGAAATTAAAGTGTTCTTCCCCCTACTTTTGGTCTGGCTTCTCAGTCTACACTTTGAAGTGTGAGGCACCGGGAGGCAATGCTGAGGCTCTTGCAGCCCCACCTTCCAGTTCAGTGTCAGGATCCTGCTGGTGAGCAGTGGACCAGAGAGCAGAGGGAGGGGCCTTCCCTGGGGAAGAGGGCAGGAAAAACCAGAGGCTAAAAATAGGCAACTGTGAGAACCTGGGACTGCTCCCTCAGACCAGACATGTACCTCCCATGATGGCTGAGCTCTGTGCACGGTGTTTGGGAGTCCTTGTTAAATAAATGCCGCTGTCACCCTAAATGTAAGCTTTTACTGTGCGCCCCATATATCACAGTCTGCTGACTCTGGATGTGTGTTACCCAGTCATCTGGGGATGCAGGTGTTTGTGATGTCCCCGTGCGTACGCCCACATGTGCATGCAGTGGGTGTGTCTGCATGTGTGCGGCACTTTGGAGGCCTTGCTGAATCTTTCACACATGCATTTGTAGTACATGGGAGCCTCTTAGGGTCAAGTGAAAGCATTTCCCTGGGCTGCATTTTGGGCAGTGAGTGGGCAGCCTGGGTCACGGGTCTACACAGGGGGCCATGTGCTATAGAACATAGGATTGGGGGTGAGCCGTGCTGGATGGTCTAGAAAGGTGTTGACCTACTGGCTGCCTCGTTTTCCCACTCTTCCTTTAAGAGTAGAGATTTTTTCCCACTGAGCTAAGGAAAGTCAGATCTTCCTACCTTTCCAGGCTTAAAGCAAGGCAAATGGACCTGCTCTGGCTAAAATGGCAAGAGTTCTTTCTGTGCCTTCTGAGCGTCTAGAGGGCTCTCTAAGGACAGTTCATTATAGCGCTGGATGACACCTGTTTTCGGGGATTTGCACCCCACCAGCCTCCAAATGATACCGTGTTCTCTGTTTTCTCTCCTAACTTTCACATCTGGTGCGTCCCTCTGTGCGTCTGTCTTTTCCCAGAACCCGAGAATGTCCTGCTCTTAGGCAGGCTGCCCCTGGCTCGGCTCTGCCCTGCCTTGTCTTCTGGTACAGCCGGCCGACCCCCGTGCTGAGCAATGGTTAAGCGCCTGAGCTGTGCTTGGCCTGGGTGACTCATCCCATTCCTTTTATCTTGGCCCGCTCGCTAAATATAACCTCCCTTTTCTCTCAGCCCTTCTTTCTCCCATCTCTGGGCAGAAAAATTGCCTCGTTTGTGGTCTTTGATGTGGTGGGCTAGGCGGAAACATTCTTGGTGGTGTGGAGGGCTCCTGCCCCGTCACCAAGCTGGTGTGGAGGAGACTTCAGTTCTCAGGACCCTGTCTCTTGGGGCAGTGGGCAGCCAAATCTCAGGGTACAGCCCCTCGGGGACTGGTGCCAGTTCTTTGTGAGACTCGGCTGTTGTTTTATTTGGGAGTGTCCTGGGGGTCAGGAAGAAGGGGTGGTCTTAATGTGGGCTCTCCTTTCCTTTTAGGGGAGCTTGTTATCCTCCCAGGGCCCCAGGGGGTTAAGGATTAGAGAGCTCACAGCAGGTGTCGGTCCTGCCTGTCAGGGAAGGGGCTCCACCCCAGCTGGTGAACTTCAGCTTGGGCTCAGAGCCCAAGGTGTCCCTTCTTCAAGCGTTTCGTGTGCGTGGGTGGATGGGGCACAGTGAGTACAGGTCTTGGATGGTTTCAGGCAGGAGCCCTGGGCTGTAGTCTAGCTGCATCGCTGGTCCAGTTGAGCCGGGGAAGGGGCCTCCCCTGCAGGGAGACAGCTTAGGAAAAGGTAAAGGCAGAGCCAGGAGTATGAGAGGGAGCCAGGTCTGTCCTTTTGGGAGCTATGGAGAATTACGGTCCACAGCAGCCAGCCCTGAAGAGTATCACTGTCACCTTTGTCTAGCCCGGAGTAAATGTTAGATTGTATAGTTATTGTCCTTGTCTTTTCTTATTTTTAAGACAGAGTCTCAATTATGTAGCCCTGGTTGTCCAGGATCTTTCTGCATAGACTGGGCTGGCCTTGAACTGAGATCTGTCCTCCTCTGCCTTCCAAATGCTGGAATTAAAGCCACGAACCACACCCAGCTACATACTGTCTTAATTTTGCTCCTGTTAACCTAATTTTTATCATTGTTTGTTTGTATTGAGTCAGTCTTGCTCAGGCTGGTAGGGAACTCATTTAGCTCAGGATGACCTCAGACTCGATTCTCCTGCCTCAGCATCCTGAACACCAGGAGGACTACAGGTATAGAGTACCACACCCAGCTAGTCTTGCTATGTATTAAAAAAAAAAAATCATACGGTGCGTGAGTGAGACATTTTTATTTGATGGCATTTCATACAGGTTGCGTGTAGAAAGTTTGGGGAGCACAGAGGTGCCCAATGTTGTTAGGTGCATAAGCAGCACAAGCAGTGTAGCTGTTAGGAGAATCCTGTTCTTGTCCAGGCCCCCCCCCCCCCCCCCCCGCCACCTCCCATCAATCACTGGGGGGCCCCTGCTCCCTCACAAGCCCACTGTCAGTTAGCAATGCAGTTCTCAGGGCTGAGGGTGCAACACCTGCCTAACTTCCATGTTCCTTGGGGTCGTTCCCCAGTACTGCAAAAAACAAAACAAAACAAAAATCAAAAGAATTTATCCTGTAGGCTTCCTCCTGGGTCTTTGGTGGCCAGTGTGGGCCTATGTCTGGAAGCTTGTTCTCTTCAGAGTCGCTGTTTCATACCCAGGAGTCTGGCTGCATGTCTGCTGGGCAGACTGCATAGAGTGTTTTGCTGAGCAGAGGGTGGGTCGCTTTGTCGTCCCCCCCCCCCTTTTATGATATTCTTTGGCGGTGGGGGGGGCGGGGATCAGCATGGCTTTGCTCTTATAAATAGCGTTGGCTCCCTGCTGCCCCCTTTCATATTCCAGCCTAGGCCTCACAGCTTCATTCATAAGATTGCCAGTATTTTCCGGAGGAAAGGAAGCTGCCAATCATTCGCCAAGTCCCAAGAACCTCCAACCCCCGATACCCCAGTGGAAACCGAATCTGTGGATTGGCTACATTCTCTTCCTTGTCGTTCCCCCCCCCCTGCGCCCCTCCCCCTTTGGTGCTTGGAACCTCGGTTGAAAACACACCTGCACACACGAGCCCCAGTGCTAGCCAACACTTTCCTGAAACGCTGGCTCCGCCTGGCAAGGAGCACTGGGAAAGATGTCACTGGCTGCCTCCTGGAACAAAGGCCTCCACTGTCGCCGGCAGTGGGGGGAGGGGACAGGTACATTCCCGATGGCCTGGGACACACACCCAGGGCATTTTAGGTTTCTGATTTTCTTTTCCCTTAGCGAGCTCTTCCCCGCTGCTTCTCAGCTTTCTTCTACAGTTTCACACAGAAACGGGGAAAAGAAAATAAATGCCCGCCTTACACCTGCACTGCCCTTTGCCATTTGGCAATGGCAGAGCCTTGTTCACAGACAAAACCTGCTCCACCTCGCCCGTGGTGATTGGTGGCTGATGATGTCATGGTGTAAAACTCAGCCTCATTGTTCTGTCTGCGGGAAGGCCCCCAGAAGCAGGCAGCAGAGCTCTAGCTCTTTTGTTCCCTTCGATTGATCTCCTCAGCTGAGGTGGGAAAGGTGGGAGCAGAGCCTGCTGCCTCCCCTGACTGTCCACACAGCCTGCTGCCTCCCCTGACTGTCCAC
>CABHPR010115642.1:11096-27482 GCA_902168415.1 Peromyscus melanophrys | reverse complement strand
GATAGATAGATAGATAGATAGATAGATAGATAGATAGATAGATAGATGGATAATAAGTAAAAATGGCTGAACACTCAAGGCCCTCCCCAGAACAATTAAATCAGGATTTCTGAAGGGAGGTGCACCCACATTTCCTAGTGACTCTAACACAAAACCAGAGTCAGGGTTCTCCTCTTGAAGTCAGTGTTTAGCCAATCCCATCCCTAGGGTCTGCCTTCTAGAGTGTTGCTTTCCCAATCTGTTCTGACGAGCTGTTCATCTGCTAGAAAGAATATTACCAAAGAACAAAAACGGCTAAACAAGTTCTTTCCATCCAAAATGCTAACTGCTAAGCCAGGAAATGGGCTTAAACTCTTAGCAAAACATTAAAACTAACACAGGATGAGGATGAAAATCTAGAAGTAAATGGTGCTTTTAAAAAACACAAGTAAATTCAGAAGCTGGGCTTAGGAATGTGTCATAACTTCCTAGGGAAGCCACAGGGATGTATTCAGCATAGCAAGGTTTTGAAGACCAATGGTCTTTTATTCATATAAATCCAATTCATTGAAACAAGTTCTACTCTGGTTTCCAAAGCTGCACAATCATACAGGTCTCAACTTGTGCTCCCAAGTTACTTCACTAAACAAATATTAAATAATAGTATTTCTATGTGCCTAACCCAAGCATAGATGGACATAGTCCTTCCCTATGAACAGTAAACAGCCATTTGTGTTCAGAATAAAATAAAAGGCTGGCCTATAGCATTTGTTGTCCCATGAACTAGAATTCTAAGGCTTAGATACAAAGAGTGTATGAGGAAATAAGGAAGCTATTCAGCCAACAAGAAAACCACATGTCCAACCTACAAGGTATCAAGACACAGAAGTTTATAAAATGTCAAATATGAAGAGCAAAATGTAAGGAAACAAGAGGAAAATGTTAACCAAAATTTACATGGAGAGTAAAAGAGAAAATTGGGCATGGATAACACACACACACACACACACACACACAAACACACACATACATACACATGCACACACACGCAGGGTCCCAGATGTTTGCAAGGTTGTCAGTGAAACTAAGAAAAGGGGCCATGCAGTACAGCATCTTCCACCAATGCAGTCTGTTCCAGACTCCAGTGGTGGGTATACAACCAGCCTTCAGTACTGAAGGTGGGAGGCTGGTGAATCCAAAGGAGGAATCACAACTATAAATATGCTTAAGTGGAAGAAAGATACAGAGCATCTGAGAGAGAGAGAACCAACATGGCAGCCATAGTTGATCATAAGGCCACAAAGGAGGCATGGAGAACCATTAGCACAGCGGCAGGCCATGCTTGCCTGAGGCTTCTTTTCTGCATCAGATGCATTTGAGACACTCAGATTGTAACCATGCCTAACTTAGAATCTCTGGAAACATCCATCACACACCATCATTCCAGAAAATCTGCACTGTGTGTCTACAACTTAGATGGACTTGGCATCTCACTGAGGTTGGCCACAGTTTAGCTTCTGGAACTAGAAGTAAATAGCTGAAACACTAAAAAGTCTACTAGACCTCCACGATGAAGGCTTCATTTTGGCTTTCACATCGAGAGACGTTCCAAACTGAAATATACAAGGTGGACAACAGTACCAGGTAGTAAGAACCCAGATGCAAGCTTGTAGAGCACAAAGGGACATGAATGAAAGGGCTCAAGACCTGGATTGGAGCTCTTAGAGAGCTCCAACTTTGGGGAGCCTCCTGGTCTATAAAAGGGAAAATAATATCAAGTCAGCTTACTACCTCAGAATGTCAGAAATAACACATAGGCCAGGGGTCCCAAGCACTATACATGATCTTTTTAATACAAGAAATCACAATATACGGTCACTAAATGGATCCGTGGCGTGTTTGGAAACAGTTTTTCTCTGGTTATCATTTAAAAACATAATTGAAGGGAACTAGTCTCCGGCTTAGGAGGCACTGAAATTGCATCAGTGCACTGTTCCAGATGAGCCATTAAGACAAATTGCCTGTAATCCCCTGCCTGGGGCTGCAGGCGGTCATTAGGTGTCATAAGCACCAATTATTCCAGACCTTCTTCCCAGACTGTGCAATCCATTTTGCTCTCACTAGCTAATGTTTCTTCCAGTTCACCATCTATTCATGGTGAACTCGCTTGCAGCTCCTGCGCTCCCCCCACACCACAGGTGAATAGAATTCTCAGACACATACCTTGACGACCTTTCGGGAACCCTGATCTTTTTAGGAATCAATGAAAATGCAATGCAGTTTTCACTGTTTTACTGACAAGCAGGAAAAGTATGGATTTATCTTGCAACTGGCCTTCTGAAGTCTGCAGCAGGTTTTTGGATTCAAGTACAACCAGGAAATTAGCCAATGGTCTACAACTGGGCAGGCTCTACTCATTGACCTGATACTAGACACCAGAGCCTCAGGACCCTGTTCCTAAGCTAAGAAACGTTAGATTTTTGAGGTATGAACTGTAGCATCATTGAGAGATTTTTATCCACCTCATTCGGTGTCAGGGACACAATCAGCAAGGGCTATTCCAGTGAGGGGGGAGAAAAAAGGGAAGTAGAAGTGACGAAATAGGAAGTCGGTATCAAGGGGGCTGTATACTTAGGGTGAGGTTGAGAGGGTTGGGAAGAAGTCTCAATTAGAAATGTAGACATCATACCCTCTTCCTCCCAAGGCTTAAGGATCGCTGCAGAAGAGGGGTCAGGAAGATCTGAAGATGAAATAGTATTTGCTGGACACAACAGGGTAGTCGCACATATGAACTATGTGACTGTGAGAGCATCCACCAGATCTGCATACACAGGATAGATAAAACCCCGACATGGAATTGGGCAAATAGGCATGACGTCCCATCTCTAGCTCAGTGTGGTGGTTTGAAAGAAAATGGCCCTCAAAGGAAGTGGCACTACTAGGAGATGTGGCCTTCTTGGAGTAGGTGTGGTCTTGTTGGAGGAAGTGTGTCATTGTGGAGGTGGGCTTTGAGGTCTCCTCTATGCTTAAGCTATGCCCTGTGAGACAGTTCACTTCCTGTTGCCTTTGGATGAAGATGTAGAATTCTCCAGCACCATGTCTGCCTGCACACCTCCATACTCCCAGCCACCGTGCTCCCCATCATGATGATAATGGACTGACCCTCTGAAACTGTAAGCCACCACCTCAATTAAATGCTTTCCTTTATAAGAATTGTCGTGGCCATGGTGTCTCTTCACAGCAATGAACACCCTAACACCCTAAGACACTGAGAAACTATTGACAATTGGTAGCTGCTGAAAGAGTGTCAGTTTTTTTTAAAGGCATGACCCTCTGTTGGATCAACCATATTCCAGAAGATGACCACACACCCAGGAGTACTTGGGTAGCACACATTGAACTTGGAGGGCCAAAAATAAATAGAAGACATTAAGTAAGTTAGGATGGGTAGGGAGGTGGAAGTGTAATGTGTTGGGGGAGAGGGGTGAATATAATCAAAATACATTGTATGAAATTCTCAAAGAATTAATAAAAATGTTGTTTAAAAAATAAAAAAAAATCTCTAAGAAAGAAATGGAAATTTTCCAGAACTCATAAAAGTATGTATAAATGGCAAAGTTTTATAAAATGTAAAATATATCTCCACAAAGTTTTTATTTTATTTTAAAAACAAGCTACCACAGACCAGTTTATTTCATGCTTATGGAGACTCTGTGATGTCAGCGTTAATAGGTTGACACATTCCTAACCTCTCAAGGTCACTAAGGAAGCAAAGAGAGCATCAAGAATTGAGACCCCTTTTCTTCCTCCAAAACTTCAGAAGTTCCTAGTCATCCCTCCCGGAATGCAAAGGCGTGAAGTGGCCTCTTATGAAAATGTAGTAAAGCCAACGATAAGAAAATAACAAAAGTTAACATTTCCAGGAGAAACAGATGTAAACAAAACAATTAAAACTCCATTACTAAAGAATCAGGAATGGATTTGTTTAATACTGTCTATGCTTGTATCCCCTACTATAAATTACAGATGGAAAAGTGAGAATTACAGAGAAAAAAAAACCTGTAAAACAATAAAAAGCCAAAAAATAGATGTTTTAAAAGAGGACGCAAAAAGGTAGACCCCGTAGGACACCAACAAACTGAAGATGAGAGGAGCGCATGCGCAGAAGAAAAAGGGGCTGCGCATGTGCAGAAGAAAAAGGGGCTGCGCAAACTCTAAGGACCCAGGCTGACGATGCCCGGCCTCAGGCTCACAACACCGCACGCACACACGCACGCATGCACACACGCAACAAACACACACGTTCTTGTGGCAAATCAAAGCAACTTAGTGGGCAGGGAGCACAGATATGTAGAAATACAGAGTGAGATTACAAAAGGTTAAGGTTTTGGGGTTTTTTTTTGTTTTTTGTTTTTTACTTTTTAAAAGATTGGTTTTATTTTACATACAGGAATGCTTGCCTGTATGTATGTCTGCTCTGCCCTCTGTGCTCTGGTGCCCGTTAAGGCCTGAAGAGGGTGTTGGACTCCCTTAGACTAGATTTGCAGGCAGTTCAAGCTGCCATGTGGGTGCTGGGAATTGAACCCAGGTCCTCTGGAAGAGCAGCCAAAGATGAGCCCATACCAAGGCTCCTATTTGAATCAACAAAAGCCTTTGCAAAAGTCACTGGGGCCGAGGAAAGGGGACTTAAGCAGAGCACGCAGCTCATGTCACTGCCGGATTCTGCCCCGCCCACTTCCCAGTCTCTCCCACTCACCTTCTTCAACCACTGTGCTTTTAACCACCAAAGACTGGTAGTTTCAAAACTCGGAGGTATAGCTCAGCCATTAAAGGCTAGGCTCACAACCAAAAATATAAAACAGCGCAAGATCAGTCACCATCATCCAAATCCTACTAAGAAATGCAAGAAAATTGAAACTTTTCACCTTCTTCCCACTTAAAAAAATAACCATAAAACGATCCCTTGGCTGCTGTCGTTTTCAAGTTCAATTCTAGTCCCGTGTGCGCAATCAAAAGCTGCCCTGAGCATCCTGTGTGTTTGGATGAGTCCAAGAGCACCGGGGGCGGGGATGGGACTTGGCTAGCAGAGGTGAACTTCAAAGCCTCCCAGGGTTCAGGGTCCTGTGGGAAACATACCAGGGCAGGGCATTCAAAAATAAAAGCTTCCCTCTTTATATTCTCTTTTTCCTGAAAATTATAATTGGGGGAAAAGTGACCCAAATATATCCTTATGTTCTTTTTCCCAGATGGGAGAATACCATACCAGATGGGATTCTCTACTCCAAGTCTAAGATCCATTGTTGCCCAACAGAAGCCAAGTTTCTAAAATACTTATTTACTTTACGTGTATGAGTGTTGGCCTGCATGTATGTATGTGCACCACGTGTGTGCCTGGTGCCTGTGGAGGTCAGAGGAGGGCGTCAGATACTCTGGAATTTAACGGATGGTGTGAGCCACCATGTGGATGTTGGGAATCAAACCCAGGTCTTCTGCAAGAACAGCCAGTGCTCTTAACCACTGAGGAGCCATCAGGAAGCTAATATTTTAAAGAAGAGTTTATGATGTTTCTTCTTGAAAGCACAGTTTCTAAAAAAGAGAATGTGTCCAATAAGAGGCACCAACTTAAGCTGCAAAACAAATCCCGACAGTCTGAAGGGGACAACAGCTCTTTCCCTGAAGGAGTTCAAGTCTGCACTGTATTCTTACTGCCAGGAATTCTATTCCTTAAAAACCTAAAACAGGCTTGGAAGACAATGAAAATATTTAAATTAAGGATTTAAGTCTTCCTAAAGAATACCTACAGTGTGAAATAATTGTATCAATTTAACGTAGAAATTTACCATAGGCACAATTCCAAAGAACACTGTCCCCCATCATTAGTATTCACCCTGAGGGTTACCTTAGCAACCAAAGGTATAGAATACCAGTCTAATGTGTCAGAAAAGAGGGCGTGGAGATGATTGCCCCATAGAAAATACCAGAAGCGACAGAAGGCTAGAAAGCAATACTGTATACATACAAAAAAAAAAAAAAAAAAAAGGCTTTCCAAACGAAACCTACAAGCCACCAGGAACAGTTGTTTCCCACAATGCACTAAATTCAAAACTCAGAAAGAAAATAAGCAGAGAAATTTGTGTGTCGGACTAAATCCGTCTTGTATGGACTTCCTACCCACTGGTATTTCAGCTTGTGCCATTTGAAACTTGTTGGCCGGTACAAAGCTTTGGGTAGAATGACAGAACAAGAGAGGCCTTGGGATCTGCAGTCCAGCAAGCAAGCCTCAAGATCCAGCACATCCTCCATACTCACTCAGACCTGGACCACAGTGAAGTCAGCCCAATGAAAAATGCCTGCACCGGAACCTGGCTCTCCTTCCCCCTGCATCCGCACCCAGTACACTGGCTTCAGGGATAAAGGGGGCACAGCTCCATCTCAAGTGCCCACTAATCTGGCTTCCGGCAGGTTACGGGTCTCTTTATCATGCAAATAAAGAACCAATTTTCTCTGCAAACACTGCTGACCCACATATATATATCCCCTTTCTCTTCCCACCGGGAAGAAAAGTGATGGGTTCGTGTGGCATGGAGCAAGATGCTCCATGTGTGAACGCTGATGATCAAGACAGTGTCACAGCTACTGAAGAACTCTTAATCTTACAGACTTTCCTCTGAAGCCCCTGAGGACTCTGCATGTCCTCTCATTAACTGCAACGCTCAGAGAACCGATAGGCTTCAGAGGATGTTAATGTCTGAAGACCCTATTTAGCAGAGTATAGCCATGCTAACTGCCCATCTCCACTGTGATAACACTGCATTACTTTCCCTGTACTGTACATTACATGTGTACTTCAGGACAACGTTCACTGTTTCTCCTTTAAGTTCCTATTCATGATGCTGCAACCATTTTTTAGACAAACAAGACACTGTTCAGACTTATTCTCAAGAACATGTATTCTGCAACTGGTAAATCATACCTCTAATTTCTATATTCACATTTAAATCTAAGATGGCGTGGTCAGCTACAGAACAGATTCTTAATCTGATCTATGCAATAAATAATTGAGAGATGCCGTTCTCTAACCTGTACCTACTGGGTCCCGCCAGTACCACCAGCCAGCCCTCTTTCATGATGGATCTCCACACAGCATATACCCATAGCCTCCTAGATACATGGGCTATGTCAAACCCAAGACTGCCCTGAGGAAATGCTGAAAGGACCAATCAGCTTATCTTCCGAATCCCCTCTGTGTACAATAACTTATAAAAGCAGGAATGTTGACCTCTTTAAACTTCATAAAGATCAAACTTTGCTTTGTTAAAGATTTACTATTTTCCCCTGCAGATTCAATACCACGTTGAATGTTCTGGTGGGTGTTACCAGAACCCGTGAACTCCATCAGGGATGGAAGAACATCTGCCCAGAAGATGCTGAAGTAAGTGGTCCATGTCCATCTACAGACCTACAGAGGGGTCCAAATTCAGCTTTTCTCAAGAATAATTTACCCTTATGTGCTGGATAGTTTTATGTCAAATTAACACAAGCTAGAGTTATCTGAAAGGAAGGAACCTAATTGAGGGAGAAAAAAAAATAAAAAACCTGCCTCCTTAAAATGGCTATAAGGCATTTTCTTAATTAGTGATTGATGGGGGAGAACCTAGCCCCTGAAGGGTGGCACCATCCCTGACCTGGTGATCCTGGGTTCTCAGAGAAAGCAGAGAAGGCAGGCTGAGCAAGCCACAGGGAGCAAGCCAGGAAGCAACATCTTCCATGGCCTCTGCATCAGCTCCTGCCTCCAGGATCCTGCTCTGCTTGAGTTCCTGTCCTGACTTCCTTCAATGATGGACTACAGTGTGGAAGGGTAAGCCAAATAAACCCTTTCTTCCCCAACTTGCTTTTGGTCATGGTGTTCCATCACAGCAATAGAAACCCTAACTAGGACACCTTACAAAACAAAATCTTCAATCTGCAAATTTGCAACATATTAATGTATACGTATTAATAGATGTGAAAAATACTATACGTGACCTTTATTAAAGAAGGGGTCTCTCCCACGTTCACACACTTTGCGGTGAGAAGGCATGCACAGGACAAGCTGTATCCCTCAGAAGGCTGGCAAAGAAGTAAGTGTATTCACAAGGCCAGTACCATTAGAATTGAGATGGCCGCCTGGCAGCCTCCCCCTGGGGAAGCCTGGCTTCCCAGCCATCCCTGTCAGGCTTCTGGGAACACAAATGCAGGGAGCCATTTGGTTGAGCAGGAAGGGAGGCTTCAACCCAAATGTCCTCTGAGTACCAATCAGTAGGACATTAGAAAACGTTATCCCAGTTAACCTGATTGTCTACATTATGCCAATCTCTGCAAAAACATTTTTGTCAAAACACAAAACAGGTGGCAAGAAACCCAAAACAAAGCAGACCAACTGTGACATCTTCTTGGGTAATTCT
Organism: Peromyscus melanophrys; assembly: GCA_902168415.1. NCBI lineage: Eukaryota > Metazoa > Chordata > Mammalia > Rodentia > Cricetidae > Peromyscus > Peromyscus melanophrys. Next base: position 19,059 of record CABHPR010115642.1, on the reverse strand, counting down.
ATTACTTCACTCAGCCTCTTACTGCAAACAAGGAGTTCAAGGGCCCTGCGAAGGCTTCTGTCATAAAATCTATTCCGCAGAAGAAATGAGTTTAATTTTATGAAATAGGAGTGCAGTTTAATGGAAGGCCTGAAATTAAATAAAGCCTGGGGCACTTCCTTCTCCTGCATGTATAACAAAGTTGTGTTATGACTGAGGATGTGTAAGATGCAGGAGAAGAAAAGACCCTGCTTTTCTAAGGGGCACAGAGCTTCACTCACCACCTCTCCCTGATAACCATCAAAGGTAAGAAGTGAGATTTTTACCACAAAATACAAAGGAATGCAGTCATGTCTCGTGGTAGGTCTCGGGTCAGACTCTTTATACAACAAAGCTATTATCAAAGTTAACTAAAACTCCTCTGGTAAAATAATGATTATACTGAAAGAAATCATTAAAAATGGGTAAAACGTTTGATAAACAGGGAAATTTTTAAATGTTTCTGACGGGTACTAAAATAGATAATTGCTCAATGGTTTGTAGGATCCTTTAAGAATCCTAAAGAGAACAACCATGTGATCCAGTAGTTCCACTACTGGATACACAAAGGAATTAAAATCAGACTGCTGGAGAAACATCTACATTTTCATACTCATGGAAGCCCCAGTCACAACAGCTAAAAAGTATGCAACAAGTGAGGGGCGCATAAAAAAAAACATAGTCACATACAAAATGGAATACTATGCATCCATAAAAAGTTAGAGCCTCACTTGGGAGGCAGAGCCAGGCGGATCTCTGTGAGTTCGAGGCCAGCCTGGTCTACAGAGTGAGATCCAGGACAAGCACTAAAACTACAGAGAAACCCTGTCTCAAAAAACCAAAAAAAAAAAAGTGAGAGCCTGTCATCTATGGCAACAGAGATGGAACTGGAGATCATTGTGCTACAAAAAACAAGCCAGACACAGACAAACCAGTACCACATGATCCTACCTACATGTAGACTCTCAAAAAGTATTGTCCTAGAAAGAGAACCAATGGTCCCCAGAGGCTAGGGAGGGTGGTAAGGGCAAATGCTGATCAGAAGGTGTTATGTCACAGCTAGACTGGAGCAAAGGGTTCTTGTGGAACAGCAACTGTACACCTCAAAAAGCTACAAGAAAGGGTGTTAAAACACTTTTAAACACAAAGAAATGATGAACACCTGAGATTAAGTCTATTTAACCAGATTTAAACATTACGCAATGTACACACCTATCACGACACTACGCAGTACTCAGTACTAGGTATATTTTTATGTTTCTTCAGTTCAAATGAGTGAGCTGAAAACACAATTACTAGGAAGGAAACTGGATTCTGCTTATGACTGATGTCTCCACCAGGAATACAATACAAATTCTCACAGGCCCCACCCTCAGCCTAATCCTTACGTCATCATTATACTGGTAAAGGTCAAGAGACCAGGAAGGGGACCACAGGAGGAGAAAACAAATCACGTGGGGGTTGGGAAGGAAGAGGAAGAAGAGAGAGGGCGAGAGAAGACATGTGACATAGAAACAGTGGTCACTGGGGGTGAAGGAGACCAATACTAGGGACAGAGGGCTCAGACAGGCTGGTGGGATAAAAGAATAAACAAGAACAAAGTACTGCAGAAACCCCAGAATGAAACACACTTACTGTTTGCACCAGTCTTGAAACTAATACTAAATAAATGAAATACGGTTCCTCTGTGAAAAACCAAATTAACTATAAAGTAATCTGCGCAGGTCCCATAGCCAGGAGACCCGAGGTCCCCAAGGTAAGTACATAACCAGGCTTGAAGGTACTTTTCTCAACAACTATGACATTAGGAACTATTTTTCCCCATGGTGCAATAGCTCACTCTCAAAAGGAAAGGAGCCGCCTCCCTTTTTCTCTCATCCAAGAATGGATCTCTAGACAGCCTTGAAAATAGCAGTAGGACACCATTTGGCACCTGCAGTTCCCTGAACTTATTTATTATGTATCTCTATCGGAAATACGCACCCAACACAGGAAAGCACACACATGTGCTGCTGTAAATCCACTGGGAAATCATACGCACATACTACTATAAATCCACAGATGTTAGAAAACCTTAAATTCTGAATTCTGACATGGAAAACTAAAAGCAGCAAGTATGCAATACAAATTGCTCTTTGGCTTAAACATTCATGTGTAGACTCAGTGTTGGGTGATACTCATGACTTCCTCTTATCCAAGGTCTTAAAAATACTAGAAACATTTAGAAGTGCCCTGAGAGGGTTTAGGATAATTCTGATTGAATGGAGAAATAAATATCTTCTCTGGTTGTAGATAATGGCCTCAGTACCCTGTTTATAAAAACCATACCCGTTACTTACAGTGGTACACTCAAGCTCACCCATGCTCAAATTTAAGCCAACCTGTAAGTCACACTGAGAATTGATCAGGAATCACACTCTTTGAAGTAGCATCATCCAATCACAAAGCTACTTCACAATGAGAGGAAAACAGCATATTGACAATGTGTACTGTGTACAAGAAAACAGCATCTCAGGATTTTCAACAAAATTACATCATTTGTCATCACCTAAAGAAACAGCTACTAGCGGGCTGGTGAGATGGGTCAAGGCATTTGCTGTCAACCCTAGGTTTAATCTGTGGGATCCACTATGTGGAAGGAGAGAAATGACTCTTGGAAGTTGACCTCTGACCTCCACATGTACACTAGGGCACAACCCCCTACATACACACACACACACACACACACACAGAGAGACAGAGACAGAGAGAGAGAGAGAGAGAGAGAGAGAGAGAGAGAGAGAGAGAGAGAGAGAGAGTCTAAATGAATAAATGAAAGTAGCTTTTTAAAAAAGAACGTCTATTGAACAATTTGCCTTCATCCCCAAGCGGGCTTGTATGTGACTTCCATGGCTCTATACACACCCTCGCACTGGAGAACAAGAATCCATCCACCCTTAGGAACTCTATAAGTTAGTGCAAATGTAACACAAAGAAATTATACATATCCGAGGAAATGGAAATAATAATCACTGTAGGTTGGTCACCATGCATTATTTACATGTATATAATCATCATAGCATACCCCATAGATACATACAAATGTATGTCAATCCAAAAACATTCTTTAGACAGGGTCTCTGTCCCTTGCCCTAGCTGACCTGGAAATGACTATGTAGAGACCAGGCTGCCTTCAGACTGAACAGTGATCTTAATCTATCCCTCAATTAAGATTTTATTTTATCTATAAATGCCCTTGGGGACACTGACTTTATATACATGTGCTAGTGTTCCTGTGTGCAGGTGCATGTGAGTGTATGCGAGTTTGTGTATGTGCAGGGGTGTGTATGCAGATACACACTTGTGCATCATGCATGCATGGAGAGGCCAAAGTGTTGCTTCTCACAGGTCACCTGCATTGATTTTTTTTTTTTAAAGACAGTCTCTCCAGTTGGAGCTAGAACTTACCAAATTAGCTAGACTGGCTGGCCAGGGAGCCCCAGAGATATTCCTGTTTCCATCTTACCAGTGTGGAGTTACAAATGCCACTTTTTTTAATGTGGGCGCTGGAGAGCAAACTCAGGTCTTGGAGCTTGCTCAGCAAACGCTTCCCACTGAGCCATCCCATCTCCCCCCGCCCTGACTCTTACACTCTTACATTGTTCCAGATGTCAGCTCATCCCTCACCTTCCTTTCAGGCTGCATGCCTTCCAAGCATTTCACAGAGCTCTTTTTGTCCTTCTTTCCTATTTGGATCACGGCAACAATGTCTCTTTCTCATGGCAAGAAACTGGCCAAAGGAATTAGAGCCACAGCCCAAAGCCACAGGCTCAAGAGCCAGCCATAAAGAAACAGCACCAATACCACGACTGGCAAAGCCCTTTAATGGCACCTCCTCAGACCTCCTGGGGCCCAGAAACATGAGCTAGCTGAGAGACGGATGGCTGAAGACTTCAGAGAACCCAGCCACATCAGGACGAAAGGTTTAGCTAAAAGGTAGGGAGAAAAGTCTACCCAGAGAAACAGACGGCACACTGAAGGCACATTCTAGACCTGAAATAGAAAGCACACAGCACACACACAGACCTACCTTCAAGCGAGGAATTTCCTGAGACTGTCCAGCCCAAAGGCAGCTCCAGTTGGCTCAGAGCCAGCACCAGCTCTTCATCCAAGGCGGGCAGTGCTTCTGCCGCCAGGGCAAACGGGGTCAGCAGCGTCTGGTGACTACAGGCCATGAGTCGGTCAGCCTGAGTGACGAGCAGACGAGCCAGTCTGCAGGCCATGTTGTCCACATAGGTCACTGAGCCGGAGCCCATGGTCACTGGGGAGTAGCCTTCCGAGCAGAGGCACACAGATACCATCACCGTCTCCTGAAGCCAGTGGCCTAGATGACAGGATAAGGAGCCATTCAGCCCATGTATGAAGGAGCCACACAGTAGCCCTGGATAGGCAGCACTCTCCAAGGGACAAGTAGAAAGTAGGGTGTCATCTCTAAGTGCCACCATCCTGGGGGCCACTCCTGAGCTGCGATCATCATTTCGGTGACTCTGGGTTTTAAATGATCCTTTGGGAGCTCTGAGAACTTCAGAGCCTCTCTCCACCAACCACACCCTTCACATCTACCCAACCCCTGGATTCCAGGCTGCCACCTGAGGGGCTTTAGCTCTTTCTGTTCTGCTAGAAACACGGTCACACATCCTTAGCCACTTACTGAGGCAACAGATTTTTTAATTGTATCAGACATCTATAGAAGTGCACCCTAATTCCATGGAGCTGCTTTGAATGCTGGGTGAAGACGACTAACTAAAGTCTGTGTAGAGGAACACAGTCAACAAGAACCAGGAGCTCCCCAGGAACCCTCCAGAAATGGCTCCCATGTCTGGCAGATGTTCTCACTACTTCCAGTGTGGCCGGTCACCCTGCGACCTGATCTCCTTACACTTCTCCTCTTTGCCTTGCCTTCCCGTTCTGGTAAGGCTGGTGAACTTCTGCCCAGCTATGTGTTTTTGTCTTTGGTAGAACTCCCAAGCGTCAATAGCATCCAAATCCCTGGGACCCTATCATGGCTGGACTGAGAAGAGTCACTGAGCTCCTCCTGAGCACGATGCCCTTGTACTCACTGGCAAGTGCTCATAGGCCTGCATCCTCCCGCCCCGCCTGACTCTCCAAGTTTTCCCACAAAGGCTACGCTGCCAGAATTCCAAAGACCAAGAACATCACGTTTCCTAAACAAGATCCACTGCCATCCTCACAACGACTCCCAAAAGACGCCACCCCACTAGGCTGTTCCATCTAGTATAAATTGCAGAACATATATTCCATCACTTGATAGGCTACCCTGGTGAACCTAGCCATTTCCCAACACTCAAAGGTTACCTCAGTAAGTCTATAATCAGGGAAGTTTAAGGTTAAGAAATAGACTGTCGGGGTTGGGGATTTAGCTCAGTGGTAGAGCGCTTGCCTAGCAAGCACAAGGCCCTGGGTTCGGTCCTCAGCTCCAAAACAAAGAAAGAAAGAAAGAGACTGTCACTCACCCCCCATCAAACCTGTCAAAATGAAGACAAGGCCATTAAACAAGGGGAGGGGCTTGCTTTCACACATCGGAGGGCAATGAGGTTGGTCCCTCCACGTAAACAAGACAGAAACGAAACAAAAGGTTTTCTATCTGAAGGAGCATTTCTGTCATTTTTATTCTTTCTCTAGCGACTGCTCACTAAAAGAAAAAACAAAAGTAAACTAGGAATAGAAAGGATGTCAATGTATTTGCCAGAGTAAAAAGGGTATCGGGGAAGGGACCAACAGGAACGTGGCAGAATGACAGGGCCATTAACAAATACAGCAGAGGTTTTGTTTGTTTGTTTGTTTGATTGATTGATTGACTGATTGATTGATTGATTGACTGATTGATTGATTGATTGATTTTCAAGACAGAGTTTCTCTGTGTAGCCCTAGCTGTCATGGAACTCTCTCTGTAGACCAGGCTAGCCTCAAACTCAAAGATTCACCCCCCTCTGCCTCCCGAGCGCTAGGATTAAAGGCATGCACACCACTGCCAAGCATTTGGGTTTGTTGTTGTTGTTGTTGTTGTTGTTGTTGTTGTTGTTGTTGTTATATGTGAGTTCCTGGGGCTGCCTGGCCGACCTGAGAGGAAGGAGGAAGGAGAATGAGGACATGGTCTGTCATGTCACCTTGTCCAGAGCCAACTCCAGCATCAGCCTGGGACTAAGGAGATGACACCCAAGGCACATCCTCCATTGGCTGCACCTAAGTACACTAGACCTTGAACAGGGGACAGCCAGTGGGGTGAGCTTGCTGGGACTATGTCAAGGCAGACACTACTGTAGGGACCCCAGAGTTGGTGGCATGGGGCAACTGTCCTCCCTAACCGCATGCACATACACCCATGTGAACTCCTGACCTTGGCGGGTGTTTCTTCTTCTTCCTTGTGATTCTCCCCTTGGCAGATACCCTGGAGGGCAGACACAGATGTCCCCCACCCCCACCACTCCGAGACCTCCTCACCTGGAATGCTGGATTGGAGAACATTATCCTCAATGCGCTCAGCAATCACCACGTGCCTCTGATGCGACCCGTCATAAATAAAGTAAAACTCAGCATCTTCGGGAAGATAAACATTTTTGCCAAATTTTGCACAGACCGTCCTCTGTCCCTGAAAAACAAGTAAGTCTGGGCATTAGTACACTTCCTTGTTCTGGCTATGAGAAACCACAGGGGAAGGGCACAGGCCCACAACACTGACACTTGTCATACGCACTTCATGTGAGTGAGCTCAAATGTCACAGAGCCTCCTTCCAACAATGACTCTCTTCCAGGAACACCTTCCTGATATGTTTAGTATGAGAGTCAGGGCTAGCCTGAGCTGTTCCAAAAATCAAAAAAGGTCAAGGAATAGAAAAGAATTGTTTCTTTAATTTGCTAGATATGTGAGGGTGATTTTTCAGTACCTTGAATTCCTATCCCCCAAACATCACTGTGCATCATGATACTATCCTGTATGTGACCTACCACTATAACTATAAAGGTTCTTGATGTTTAGTCTAAGCTCAGGCCCTAGCATGTGCTAGAACACTGTATGCTGCATGAACCATAAATATTCACAGACATTTTTTCAGATAAACAAGAATGTTCACGCACATGCTGTACCAACAGCATTGACTCTGTCTCCTCTGAGTAATGCCTAAGCCCTCTTTCTCATCTGGGTTGGCCTCCTCCTTTGTCTGAGGAGTTCCTGGCCAGTACAAAGTCTTACAAAGTGTCCTGTTTCCAAGAGGAAGCACTCTTCAAAGGAATGAGACACCAGGCTAGTGGTCTCGGTACCGGAGGCTTTGTTGGGGGCGAGCTGACAGCCATGCCTGCCAGATCATCTCAGGATCCTGCAGGCCTCAAAGGATTCAGGATGCTCCCTGTCTGAAGTACGAAAAGGCAGCCCAGAGCAGGCCTCCAGGGAGAAAGGATGCATTCTGCCCAGCCTGAGGGAGTGGTAGGGAGGTCAAAGCAAGGAGTAGAAAGGTCGTCTACTCTAAAGACTTCCAGAGCTTACTAGATTCAAGGAAGGCTCTGGGTGTCTGTGTAGTTAGCTGCCTAACAAAAATAAACCAGTTCTTATCCTGAGAAAGGGGAAAGGAAGCAGGGAAGAGTCAGACTAAGGCTCCTGGACATGAGTGTCAGCCCGACAGTCCCCTGCAGCAGCATGACACTGTAATGCTAAGAGTTAAGTCCTTGAGGAGCAAGACACAGTCCAAATGGGGCTCCCCCTCCCCGTGACCATATCATTATTTGATCAAAAAATGTTGCAAATCCCACTCTCAGAAAGGCATCCAAAATCACAAAGTCATGTAAATACAAATCACAGTGTTCTGGGAAACACCCTGGTGCTCAGCTGCGAATTTTCCTGTCTTTGTGTGTGTGTGTGTGTGTGTGTGTGTGTGTGTGTGTGTGTGTGTGT
>CABHPR010115640.1:0-26126 GCA_902168415.1 Peromyscus melanophrys | reverse complement strand
CTGCAGTCTCCAAGCCCTGCCCCCAAGTCCACCATCCCCGGAGACCCTCACCACTTCCTGAGACTTAGAGACCGGCCCCACCTCCCATCCTGCCCTGGACTTCCCTTCTGGACAAAGAGCTGCCATCTTGCCTCGGACTTCCCATCTGGATAACAGCTCCCAACCTGCCTCGCACTTCCCATTTGGACAAGAGAGTCCCATCTGGACAAGAGAGAGAGACTTCCCAAATCTGTCAGCTCTTTCTGCACCAAGTGCACCAATAAGACCAAGATCGAACACAAGGAGATGGGCAGACGTCAAGGCAGAAGTACATACAACAAAATGAAGAGCAATACTGCATCACCAGAACCTAGCCCTCCTCCAACATCTAGAGCTGATCATCAAAAATTGGAAGAAGCAGAAGAAAACAGCCTTATGAATAACATCATGAAGAAGGTAGAGGCTTATATAGAAGAACAGACAAAAAAAATGGCATGAACGCTGTAAAAACCTAGAGGAAAGGACAATTAAATTAGAAGAAAACAATAAAGTCCTGGAAGAAAACAATAAAGCACTGAAAGAAAGCCATGAAAAAGCAATGAAACAGGTCCAAGACCTGCAAAGGGAAATAGAAAAAATGAAGAAGACACAAACAGAGGGAATGCCGGAAATAGAAAATTTAAGTAAACAATCAGGAACTTCAGACACAAGTATAACCAACAGAATGCAAGAGATGGAAGAGAGGATCTCTGGCATTGAAGATAAAGTAGAAGAAATAGATTCATCAGTCAAAGAAAACACTAAAGCCAACAAAGTCATGACCCAAAATGTCCAAGAAATCTGGGACACCATGAAAAGACCAAACCTGCGAATAATAGGGATAGAAGAAGGAGAAGAATACCAACTTAAAGGTGCAGAAAATATATTCAACAAGATCATAGAAGAAAATTTTCCCAACTTAAAGAAGGAAATGCCTATGAAGATACAAGAAGCCTATAGAACACCAAACAGAATACACCCCCCAAAAAAGTCCCCTCGCCACATAATAATTAAACAACTAAACATACAGAATAAAGAAAGAATATTAAGAGCAGCAAAGGAAAAAGGCCAAGTGACCTATAAAGGCAAACCCATCAGAATAACACCCGATTTCTCAATGGAGACTTTGAAAGCCAGAAGAGCATGGACAGATGTAATGCAGACACTAAGAGATCATGGATGCCAGCCTAGACTAATATACCCAGCAAAACTTTCAATCATCATAGACGGAGTGAACAAGACATTTCAAGACAAAGCCAGATTTAAACAATACTTATCCACAAACCCAGCCCTACAGAAAGCACTAGAAGGAAAATTCCAACCCAAGGAAGTCAGATACACCCTTGAAAACACAGGCAATAGATAACACCACAGCAGTAAACCCCAAAGATAAGAAGTACAGACACACTACCACCAAAAATAACAGGAATGAACAATCACTGGTCATTAATATCTCTTAATATCAATGGACTTAATTCGCCAATAAAAAGACACAGGTTTACAGAATGGATACGAAAGCAGGACCCATCTTTCTGTTGCATACAAGAAACACACCTCAAATACAAAGACAGACACTACCTAAGAATAAAAGGCTGGGAAAAGACTTTCCAATCAAACGGTCTTAAGAAACAAGCGGGTGTAGCCATCCTGATATCCAACAAAATAGACTTCAAACTAAAATCAATCAAAAGAGATCAAGAAGGGCATTACATATTCATCACAGGAAGGATCCACCAAGAGGAAGTTTCAGTTCTGAACATTTATGCCCCAAACACAAGGGCACCCACATATGTAAAAGAAACACTACTAAAGCTTAAACCACATATAAAATTTGTTCATTTGTTTATGCATGTGCACACACACATGACCAGGTGTGCATGCTACATCATATGTGTGGAAGTCAGAGGACAGCTTGTTAGAGCTGGGTCTCTCCTTCTACTACCATGTGGGTTCTGGGAACTGAACGCGAGAAGTCAGACATGGCACCAATGGCCTTTATCTGCTAAGCTGTGTCACTGCCCCAATATTTTTTTATTATTTGGAAGTCTTTTTGTTTTAAGTGAAAACTTTCATGATGTTATATAATTGACTTATAAAAATGCCTAATTTGATTAGGTAGTAGAATAATAAATTTTAGCTTACCAAAAAATAATTTTATGAAATTATTTATTAATTTATATTGCATATTAAATAGATAAATTTTATTTGAAATGATTGGAATAGCACATAATGGCCAAATTTTGAGAGTTTATAATGATTGTAAAGAGCAAAAGGGAGACTTGACTTTTCCTGATGCGCTTGCTACACTTTGCTTCTTTACTATAAATCAGCATATAGTTAGGGACTATTAAAGTTCAAAAATAGAGGTGAGGAGGGAGAAATTAGAAACCTGGGTGTTTCTAAGGCATTTGCCCATTGGAAGATGAGTTTGGATCGTAAACATGAGCCATGACTTTATAGGCAATGAAACAAAATATGTTTACTTAAAGAATATGAGCAGGTCTAGAAATGTTCCAACAGTGAGAGTTATATAAAGGAAATAGTGGATAAATAGGAAGGCCCAAAGGGTAAAGGAGCTTTTCACCAAGCCTAATAACTAGAACTGTATCTTGGGACCCACATGGAAAGGGAGAAGTACCTTCTTCAAGTTGTTCTCTGACTCCCAAACACAAGCAATGGCATGTGTATGTCCTATATAAATAAATAAACATAAAAACACAGACATCTTCCTTAAAGTATAAAATTGATAGTTAAATACAACAATATGCATAAACAGACTCCATTGGCTATTATATAATCTGTCCAAGGGGGAAAAATCCTTATCATATAGCAATTAAATGCAAATATATTGAAATACATAAAGATGTTTATATTTACATATATTATGTAATAAAGGTCAAATAGCTTTACTAATGATGCAGTGGCTCAATCAAAACAACTTAACATACTACTTTATAAAGGTCTGTGTACACAAGGGTAACGTCACATGATACGGATGCTTGTAACTACATGATTAAAATGATATAACATTTCATGAAAATATTGTTAACATATTTTCAATAAATACAAGTATACTGAAATACTATCAACATGGATATCAGTATGAAGATATATATAAATATATGCATATAGACTATACGTATATATGCAGATATGTATATATATATATATGTACTCTCTATATACACATCTGTATATACTCTTTCTATATAAACATATATATGATCTACATGGTCAAACAACAATAGGAGTATATAATTTTATGCTACTTCTATTGCTCATTTGATGAAACTATGTTTCCTTTAAAGAGGTCAAAGCTAATTAAAAACAGCAAAATGATGACAATTCCTATACCCTCATTTCTGGATATATGAGATAATGTATAGAAAATAACTGAACTACAGTAATCTCTTTATTTACAACATTGTAAAGATGACTCTAATCAACAACATCATAATAATACTAAGAAATTTATATATCTATGTCTATATCTAATATACACTTTTTATTTTTTATTTTTAATTTTTTTTTGAAACAGGCTTTCTCTGTATAACAGCTCTAGCTATCCTGAAACTGTCTCTGTAGATCAGGCTTGCCTCAAGCTCAAAGAGATTCACATACCTCTCTGCCTTCCAAGTGCGGGGATTAAAGGGATGCGCCACCACTGCCTGGCGATACTTGTTTTATATAATCATAGCCTTCAAAATATATCTTTTATAAAAGTTGCAACCTCTTTTATAAAAGTTAAATATAAGATATTTGGTTTTATATATATATATAATTTTCATCTGCAGGTGTGTATATACATCATGTACATGCCAGGTGCCCACAAAAGGGCAGAAGAAGGCATTGGATCCCCTGAAACTGGAGTTATGGATAGATGTGAGCCACTGTATGGGTGCTAGTAATGAACCAGGGTCCTCTGGAAGAGCAACAAATTCTCCTAACCACTGAATATGTCTCTAGCCCCAAGATATTGTTTTAAGTGGCTTTATAAACCTAGTTGAAATACAGAAATGGATTAGAGTATAAAATGCCAAGCCTAAATAACAGCACATCACCAGTGAGTTTATAATGTATGTTTATAGTGGTATGTCAAATCATGAAAGATATTTAGTTTAAACTATTTGAAGATATTCTAGGATTTGGAAACATGGAACAGTGAAGAGCACACACTGCTCTCTCAGAGGACCCAAGTTTAGTTTCCAGCGTCCATGTCAGGTGGCTCTCAACGGCTTTTATCTCTAGATCCAAAAGCCCTGTTTGGGCTTCTCTAGACAACTGCAATCATATGTACATTCACATCCATAGACACACAGGCATACCCATAATTAAAAATAAAACCTTGAGAATTATTCTAGAACTTCTTTTTTTTTTGGAACTTCTATGTAACAGAATTAAGGTTTTGGTATTAGCACCATATCTCAATTAAATTTGCTACAGTTCAGGGCAAAATTGCACTCTGCTGGGTAAAGGTCTTCCATCATTCTGGGGACTGCACAAAGAAAATTATACTTAGAAATGTTATTCAAATAGTTGCAAATTCATCAGATAATTATGTTCTATGTTACTTTACTTTTTGTGTGAGTAGAAAAAAAGTTAAGTATTTTTTTGTTGCTGTTGTTGTTATTTAAGGAATCCATGCAATATATTTTGATCACATTCATTCCTCTCCCGCACTTCTACCATCCCCCTGATCTCTACCCACTCAACTTTCTATCCTTTCTCTTAAAAATAAAAGCAAAACAGCTACAACAAAAATAAAAACATGGAGTGTAGTTTTCTTGAGTGCCTACTCCTGGATGTTGGCCCTGACCTGGAGTGTATTCAGTATACCAAACATCACACATTTGAATAAAAATGACTTTCCGTATACCAGCAGAAATCAAATGCCAAATTTTCCTTAGCTAGCTGCGGAACTTTCTTCTTGCTTGCCTCTTCCATGGTGGGATTTCACCTATCTTAAGCTTGTACAGATCTCGTGCATGCTGTCGCCATCTCATGGGTTAATATGCGCATCCACCCTGTTGCGTCTGGAAAGGCTGTCTTTGGAGTCATCCACGGTCTCCGGCTCTTACAGTCCTTCGACCTCCTCTTCTACTGTTTGAGTACAAATTTGTATGTGGCTGCAATAATTAAGATGAATGCCATTTTGATTCCCAGATTTTATTTAGATGTGATTTTATGTATTAGTTTATATTTTAGTAGGTGCATTTATTTTGCTAATTGATCTGAAATATTTCAGTTGACTATTCTTCCTAATTTTCCAAGTTTATTTTTGTGATGCTGTCCTATTTATAGCAGTACCATAATGGACCTACTTAAATGAAGCATATTATATGTTAAAACGAGAACAAGAGCTTCAAGTTGGGAAAGGTTTCTATGAGTCTTGTAACATTTTGCTTTTCATGTTAGACAATAATTACTCCAATTTACATGTCCACTGTATGTCAATATAGGTTTGGCAACAAATATTAAAATCATGTTTGATAGCATGACCAAAGTTCGCATGAGCTTAAAGAGACTGAGACAGCATGCACAGGGCCTACAAAGGTCATCAACAGGTCCTCTAGTTGTAGTTTCCAGTTAAATGTTTTTATGGAATTCCTGAATGTGTGAGCAAGTGGATCTCTGTTTCTTGTGTCATCTCTTCCTTCTGTTTTTTTTTTTTTTTTTTTTTGTCTTTCCCAACTCTGATATGTTAGTTTTTGTGTTATATTTTATTTTATTATATAATATTTTATTATTATCCCTTAGAAGCCTGTTTGTTTTCTGAAAGACAGAAATGGAATGGCTCTTGATAGGAGGGGAGAAGGGGATTAACTTGAAGGAGTAGAGGGAAGGGAAGTCATGTCAGGACATACGTTGTGCAAAAAAATTTTATTTTCAATAACAGGAATAAAAAAAGCATGTTTAGTATAATTTCAAACACAATATCTTAGTTAGAGCTATTTTTTTCTATGATAAAATGCCATTACTAAAAGTAAATTGGGGAGGAAAGGCTTTATTTGGATTACATGTCTACATCAAAGTCAATCCCTGAAGGAAGTTAAGACAAGAACTGATTGATATGAGGCAGGAACCTGGAAGCAGAAATTGAAGCAGAAGCCAGGAAAGGATGCTGTTTACTGGCTTGCTCTCTTAGGCTTGCTCTAGGGTAGAGGTATGGAAAATTTTCAAGATCAATTTGGAGAAGGGGATAATTGTGATATACAAAGACAATCTTTATATGATGATCACACCTGGCTTTATGCTGCTGACAGCCTTGAATGCCTGGGACATAAAAAAAGCAGGAAAGAAAATTGAGTGATTTACAAAAGTTATATAGGGCCCAAAAGAAACCTTCACTGATTTCTTACAAAGATTGACTTTAGCAGTAAATAGAATGACACAAAATTCAGAATCTAGACAGACAATAATTGAATCTCTGGCTCCAGGTTTTTATTATAAGACCATTTAATATCTGAGCAACATCTGGAGTCCAACTTGTGGTGCATGAATTCATGAAAAAGTCATTTTCCTGTGGCCTTGCAGTTCCTGGCCCAGGCCTGAGATGCACAGCCAGAGTCTCACCTCACGTGGACTGGAGTCCCTAACGTGCTGCCTAAGTTTTTATTGCAGCCTCTCTACAGCAAACTCATAGGTTTTTGGGCTCCAAAATCTGTAGAAGTTAGCCACTTTCTCACACTTCACCCATGCATACATGGATCTTTCACTTCTTTCCTCTCCCAATGGGCCTTGACTTTTTCTAGGTCCCCTCCTCGGGCTTCTGCCACATCGTCATCTGAATCATTATTGTCAGCAGATTTGGTAAGTTGATTAAGATTTCTTAAAGGGAGGAATTAGTTATAAGAAAGTTTTTTTGATGCACACCTTTAATCCCAGCACTCAGGAGGCAGAGCCAGATGGATCTTTATGAGTTCAAGGCCAGCCTGGTCTAGAGAGTGAGATCTAGGACATGCATCAAAACTACACAGAGAGAAATCCTGTCTCAAAAAAAAAAGTTTTTCTCCCACATTAAAAGTGGGAAATATTTTTACAATGGAAGGAATTTGGTCTCTGACTACACATTAAACAGTCTGAAGATGGAACAATTAAATGAGAGGATAATTAATATTGATGAGATATATGTAATGTCAATTAAAAATATTATTTGTTTTGTCATTTTTTGTATTATCATTAAAAAGTTGGTTAATATGAGTGCCAAGATAAAAGTTTTAGAAAACCTTGTTTAAACAGATCACAGAGATCTTCAGACCCAGACAGAGGAATTTAAAGGAGAACCAATCTCAACATTGCATTATAAGGCTACAGAGAAACAGACTAAGGCTTTCAAACAGTCAAGCTTAATCTAACCAGTAACCTTAAAGGAACTACCCAGTGATAGATATCCTCAAGGCTGTATAAGAGCTGACTGGACTCCTGGGCAAATGTTAGATTTGAGGAGAATTAAAGAAGCAATAGTGTCATATGGTATCCACTCATCTTTCTTTCTTTCTTTCTTTTTTTTTTTTTTGGTTTTTCGAGACAGGGTTTCTCTGTGTAGCTTTGCGCCTTTCCTGGAACTCACTTGGTAGCCCAGGCTGGCCTCGAACTCACAAAGATCCGCCTGCCTCTGCCTCCCGAGTGCTGGTATTAAAGGCGTGCGCCACCACCGCCCAGCCCACTCATCTTTCATGAAGCAGATATTAAACTCGAGGTCATCTTGTAATAGAATTATCTCTCAAAATTGGAAAGATTTGGTTACAGCAGTTTTAGAGGCTGGTCCCCAATTACAATGGAGGAACTGGTGAAAAGATGAGGCTAAGACCATTAAAAAATGGAATAGGGCTAGAGGTATTTCCCAAGATCAACTTCTTGAAGAAGGTGAATATGCTGATATACAAAGACAATATTTATATGATGACCACACCCTCACTTTATGTCACATGACAGCCTTGAATGTGTGGGACACAACTGAAGAAGTAGGAAAGAAAATTGAGTCACTTGCAAAAGTTATACAGGGCCGAAAAGAAGGCTTTACTGATTTCTTACAAAGATTGACTTCAACAGTAAATAGAATGATACCAAATTCAGAAAGCTACACAGATAATAATTGAATCTCTGGCTCCAGGTTTTTATTATAAGTTCATTTAACATCTGAGTAACATTGCTCAGTAGGCTTCCTTATAGAACCCAGGACCACCAGCCCAGGGATCACACCTCCAGCAATAGACTTGGCCCTTCCACATCTATCACTAATTGAGAAAATGCCCTATAGTTTCTCCTGCAGCCTGATCTTGTGGAAGCATTTTCTCCATTGAGGTTTCTTTTCTCAAGTGACTCTAGCCTGTGTCAAGTTGGCATGTAATGAGCCAGCACACACAATATAACTGACTATACCAGCACATTTCTTAACATTGTTTCCTTGTAGAGACCATTCCTAGTAGTAATGATTACAATTCCTTGGCATGAACATTCTTAGCAGTAATGATTGATTCTACATTTGCCACATCTAGACTTTTAATGCCTTTTCTGGCCTGATTATCTGAATTTTTATTTATTTTTAAACATTTATTAAGGATGTGGATGGGGCACTCAGATGACACTACATGTGTACAAAGATCAAAGGACACTTTGTGGGAGTTCTCTCCTTCTACCATGTGATGATTTCTGAGGTTCAGACTCTGGAGATTTGTCCTCAGTTTTGCAGTTCATCAGGTTTTGTAGCAAATACTTTTACTGTCTGATCCATCTCCCTGGTTCAGAAAAAAAAAAAAAAAGAAAAATATCTAACTGTCCTACTATGGCAGTGGTGTTCAAACAGGGCTTCATGAAGCCCAGGTGAACTGTGAGCTGACTTAAGTTGAAATGATCTCAAATGCCTGATTCTCCAGCTGGGATGACAGCCCTGTGTTCCAGCACCCAGGCTTTTCTTAAGAAAGAATCCCATGTCCTTTGCCATGTTTGTCTGCTGCTCTAATTACTGAGTTACAGCCCTTGTGTCCTGAGTTTCTTGCATATTACATCTGTATATACTGTGCAAGAGCAGAGGGCTTCTATCATTGTTACAAGACAGAAACATTGGATTGGTTGTTGGATAAAAATTAACTCACATGAAAAAGATTTTGTAACTAGTACAAACATCCCTTCCATTGCTCTTTAGGGAGGCTATTCAGCTTATCTGTTTGGTAGATACTTTCCTGTGATGCCTTGCCTGACTCAACAAATTTTCTTGAGTGTTGTTTTCTCCCAGCATTTAGTGATGTTGGGTGAGCAAAGACATCAGTGATACAGTCAGCAGAGCAACAACAATACCAACAGGGAACAGCAGGCAGAGCTAAAAAAGCAGAAGAGTGACTAGGTGTATTGACAGCTGCAGACGAGATGGTGTCAGAGGCCAAAGATTGACAGCATCATCAGCCACAGCAAAGGTGGTGATGTGTGCCTGTAAAATTGCTACAGTTTTCACAGTGGCAATAGAAACAAGAGTTAGCTGAACATTTCAAGAGGATAGGCAGGGCATAAATGAGAGAGGAAAGAAAGTATAAGGAAATGAAGCCAGAGTAGAGAGCTAAGGATGTGTCTTAGTTGGGGTCTCTACTGCTGTTAAAACACTATGACCAAAAGTGAATTGTGGAAGAAAGAGTTTATTTAATCTTACAGGTTAAAGTCCATCATCCATTGAATTCAGGGCAGTAACTCAAGGCAGGAAACTGGAAGGAGGAACTGATGCACAAAACGTGGAGAAGTGTTGCTTACTGGCTTGCTCCCCTACATTGGCCTGTTCAAATTACTTTCTTATACACTCCCAGATCACCTGTTCAGGGGTGGCACTATTCACAATGCTCTAGTCCTCCCACATAAATCACTAAGTAAGAAAATATACCACACTTTGTCCACAGTCCATTCTGGTAGATGCACTCTCAGTTGAGTTTCCACCTTCCCAAATGACTCTACCTTTGTTTCAAGTTGACACAAAATTAGCCAGCACATAATGTGGAGGATAGAAGGCTGTAAAGAGCCAGAAAACACAAATCCCATGTTACAATCAATGGAAAGTTTTCAGACAGCTGTCAAACCTACAGACAGAAAGGTCTGAGATACTGTCTCCACTACTTTTCTTGTTGCCTTGAACAACCTGACAAGATTCAACTTAAGGGAGAAAGATTTTGTACTGGTTCACAGTTGGATAGGATGCCTTTTACCATGATGGGGAAGGCAAAGGGGGAGGAACAGAAGGCCAGCTGGTTACATTGCATCAAAAAGAAGGGAAAGAACAGGAAGTGGTAGTCAAACTATGAAACCTCAAGAACTTCCCCAGTGCCCTATTTCTTCCAGTAAGGCTCTACCTCCTAAAGGTTCTACAACCTTCCCAAAGAGTATCACCACTGGATCAAGTGTTCAAACATGAGGGACTAGGGCAGATATTTCACATTCAAACCACACCAGGCACTCTAACTTCAGGAGCTATAACAGTAGCTGAGGCCAAGAGCAGAGGAATCCTGATGTCTAGCACTCTCCAGAAGTTACAAAGCCAGCCACTGCCAAATGCTGAGGAATGCCAACTTCCTAGGCTTGTACAAGAAGTACAACACTTGTAGAGCTAAGGGTACTAGCATATTAAAACAGAACACAAAGCATTCATGTTCACTAGCTTGTTTGCTTATGCTCAGCTCTACAATTCCACTCTTAGTTGGCCCAGGATACCCTTCCTAGGGATTGGTGCCAACCACAGTGGCTGATTCTTTCCATATCAATTAAGCGAATTAAGACAGTCCCTCACAGACAGATTCACCGACCAACGCAATGTAGAAAATGCCTCAGGAAGACTCTCTTCCCAGGTAATTCTTGATTGTTATAAGTTGACAATTAAAACTAACCACCACATTGAGATCAGATGATTACACTTGGGCTCAGAAAATATATATATTTTTTTAATTCAGTGTTTTTGCATTGATCTTACTACACTGACTTGGTGAGAAGTAACAGTGAGAGTTAGTGTTATATAGGTAAAGTTCCATCACTACCCTCATTAGATGTCTAAGAAGCAGGGGCAATGGGGGGGCGTGGTCATCAGTGGTCCCATTGTCTGTGGCTAGTAAGACCTAGTACATGGAATTTGACACAGGGAATAAGTTTGAAAGCATAGAAACCAAGGTCATGAGATCACACAGCTTGAACTTCCATACCGTTTCCAGCATAAGACTCATAGTATATCAGCTTTTTTCATTCTCTAAGGCATTTGGAAATGCAACATGAACCCCGGTAAGGCATTTACTTACCCAGCATGGACTGAGGGTGTCTGGAGGGATCATCTGCCTGTTTATTCATGTACTTCTGAAGATCGCTGGATTTCTGGCTCACCAACTTTAGCCATATTAATATATACACAGATAGAAAATGTAAGAGCAAATGTTATATACTTAGTTCATGTACCATCAACACTCATCCAAACATGTTGCACACTCCTGGTGTGCAAATATCTCTGAAATGATTGTAACATAGTGGGGAATTGTTATGCTAACTGACCTGGTGAAAAGTGCAAGCCAGGGCTCAGCCTTCGTATTCCCATATTTATTAGAAGAAAAGGGTTAAACTAGAGCTCAGCTGGGACCCACACCAAACCTGGGGATTCTGGTGTTAGAAGACAAGAATACAGTAATTCCAATTCAACTACAATTTCTTGGCAGAAGCATTAGAAATTGATTTTTTCTTTTCTAATTATATGTCCTTACTATTTTTATCCTTTTTAGTTTAGTCTTTAATCAAAGTTTTTCTCTTGGTTCTCATTTTCCTTTAAAAATATTTTTGTTGAATGACATTTTCTCCCTTTTATTATTAATTTTTGTTGCTAATTAAAAATTTCCCCTTTATACTATAATTTTGGCCAATTTATTTTCTATTATTACTGGAATTCAGTGGTTTTTTACTGTATATCTGTCTTTCATTTGATTTTATGTGGTTGCTTTCTAGCATCTTCTGATGTTTGAGTCCAGCAGCTTGATCTCTTTGAGTGGATGTCTCCATGCTGAGTTAAACTCTCAGATAGAAATTACAGCCTACCCCTTGCATAATCCAGCCCACTCAATTCTTTTTGGGGAATTCAACATAGGGAAAGGAGGAGATCAATATTTATGGCATTGCACCAAGTGAACATAGTTAGGGGGTCTGAATTCCTACCACTCTTTGGCATTAGCAGACAAAAATACCGTAACTTTTGTAAGCACATAAGCCCTGAGGAGTCTGAGCCTAGGTTCCAATCACAGCCTCTCAGATTACACATTATAAACAAAGCTAGGAGAGTAGGAACAGAGAATATCCACATACATACTCTGCTCTTAAAATATATCAGCACAGAATTTCAAAGACAACCTTCTCTAGGAGATGCGCAAGTAACGTGGACCCCAGATACAGAAACTGCATGCACAGTATCAAAACTAGCTAGCCACAAGAAGCTACTGTGAAACTACACTGTGAAGTACACTTGTGTTTTGGGCTTGTTATTTTTGTTTCTGTGTTTTGTTGGCCTGTGACTTATTTGCTTTGTAAATATTTCTATGTATGCCACCCTCCATTGATAATTCTGTCTCTCTCTCTCATTTATAATGCTAATATAAACAATCCTTTGAATCTAACACCAGGACATAGCTTTAAGGTCTTGAGCTTTAGTCAGAGGAAGATGAAATTGATCTTCTTTCTTAACCTCTTGGCCTGGGATGATGCTCCTCTATTCTGCTCACTGTCCAGTGGTATGTGCCAAGTATTCCTTCTGTGGTCCCTAACTCTTTTCAGGGCAGATGCATTAAAATTATGTATTATCATTTTGTAACTGCATACCTCTTTCCTCTTTCTTTTCCTCCCATTTTCAGTCTGTTTTTGGAAGTTACTGCCCTGTCCAATCAAAGAATCTGTATAAGTAAACCACCCAAGAGGTCTCATTTTTCTGATTGGAGGAAACTATTGCTATAAGAAAAAGAAAAGGTATGGTGGAAGTCAGGATGGGAATAAGACTCACTACATAAAGTGAGGATTTTACCGAGAGACAGAGAGAGAGAAAGAGAGAGAGAGAGAGAGACAGAGACAGAGACAGAGACAGAGACAGAGACAGAGAAAGACAGGGAGACAGAGAGACAGAGGTTAAATGAAGCAGAAATCTTTTGGTTTTAGCTGTTTGGTTTCATGTTTCTGGTTCTCACTGTGCAAGGCACAGTGCTTGAATTGGTGCCATCCTTTTTTCTCAGTTGCTTCAGTGCTAAGATTACAGGCTTGAGCCACCATGCTGGGTTTGTAACAAGAATTAGACTGAGAAAAAGACATTGGTAGTTAATTGTGAGAATTGGAGCCTAAGGAACTGGATAACAACTAGGGCCACTCTATCTGACTATGGAAACTTCATTGAACCTATCTAAAATAATATTTTCTTTTCAAACAGTTTGAGTTGAGGTATCTTTTAAATGTATCTTTAAGATTTTAGCAATATTGACCTTTAACAGAGAGAACAAGTAATATCTTAGGGAAGAAGGAAAGTTTTGAAGGTGACATTGACTATTTACGAATAGTAACTAACTTCTTGGTTTATTGACTTATTGATGGTTGCCAGAGCACTTGACCAACTGATGTACTAATTATTTAATCCACATTTAAAGCACTTTTTCATCATTTATAATTAGACAGGTTCATGCTCGATATAAAACAGAAGTGTACAAATAGACAAATGTCCCATGTCATGATCAAATGTTATTACAATTTTGAGAGTAACGAGCATTTCAATGCAGGCATATTTTAGGATTGTTGGAAACATCGGCACAGAAGTTGCAGAGTTGGAATGGAATCTGTGCTGTACACATTAGTTTTCCCAGTTATCTTCCCTATACCTTGTAGTCCTTCACTACTTTTGAGATAGAGGGGAAGTGGATTTCTCAAAGGAGGCCAAAATTAGCATTTTTTTTCTTAAAACAAGTTGCACAACTAGAATACTGAACAAGATATATGTAAGTCCTATTCATGATGGAAAGGAAGTCAACACTGGCTCTCCAAATGTAAAGCTATCCAAAGTAATGTCTGAATGTATGCATGTTTATGTGTGAGTGTATACACATGGATGTGAGTGTGTGTAGAGAACACAGGTCAACCATGGGTGTTGCTCCTCAGGAATTGCCCACCTTGTTTTCCTGAGATGTATTTTGAGACTCCATGCTCTGCCCGCTGATTAGGGTAGGGTGGCTTTCTGGCCAACAGTCACCTGTAATCTTCTGTCTCCATCTTTCCAGTTCTGGGATTACTATGTTATGCCACCATGATTCTACATGAGTGCTGGGGATCTTACTCAATACCTCATGTTTGCGCAGCTAGTTTTACTGACTGAGCTACCTTCCTAACCCTCACCATCTGATTTTTTTTCACATTAGGTAAACTTTGTTAAAAATGATGAACTTCATTGCTCCATCACAATATATTTTCCTCATACGAGAATACTGCTCATTTTTGCAATGTTTATAATTACATAGCTACAGATACAATACAATGTTAAGTTTATTCTCTTCTTAGTATTTTCTCTGTCATTTTCTCAGGACTAGACACACACACACACGAAAAAAATCAGACATTGAATTATAGGCTTTGGTGATTTCTGTGTTGTATATTTCTCTCAGGGAAAATTTCAAATTCCAAGTTGCAGGTACTAAACGGTATTTGAGGTAACAACAAAAGAATCCTCCTGGCTCCTCATGAAGTCCCATCAGTAGGCAAAAGTGTTAGGATCAATTTATGAGTCAAATCTCATATTTTATGTCTGAGGCTTCTAATCTTTTGGCATTTTGAGCCATATTGGGATTGAGAACTGCCTTGGACAACATACTATAAGGAAAACGTGTTTTCCTCCCGAATTCTTCACTGAGCATCAATGGCAGACAGGCATCTACCCGAGAACAACACAACAGATCTTTAATTTTCTTATCTTGATTTCTTCCTCTACACTTACAGCTGTTGGTTTGACCTTCCCATGACTGGAATCACTTAAACTATTGTAAAGATTTGTGATCTGTGAGTCTAGGAGACAGTGAAAAGTTCTTGTTCTTAAATTTATTGGTAGTTCATCAACAGCCTCTCTGCCATTAATGAATAAAAATGTCATCTCTCCTTTGTATTTTTCTGGTATGTATCCATACTTTGTTAACTTCCATTTGTCTTTAATTTATTTGTTTGTATGTCTGTTGTTTTATCCAAGTAAACAGTGAGACTTATCCTCTTGCATCTTTTATCAGGGTTTGAGAAGGACTCAAGCTGACCTCATACATAGCCATCTTCTCTTTCATGTTAGGTTCATATTCATGATTTTATCCAGACAAATGCTGAACATGAAAGATATGTCCAATACAACCTAAATATCCTTAGTTCTAGGAAACCCATTAATCTTCTCTTGGTTTTCCTCAGCAAGAATCAGATACAATTTCCACAGGGGGTTCACTGTGGGGCACACAAAAGGAGCCCACAGTGCTTATTTTCTCTGTGCTTAATGGTCTAAGGACGTGACAAATCAACATTTTCTCTTGAGCGAAGTGTGTGTATGTGTGTATCTGTGTGTGTGTATGTGTGTATGTGTGTGTATGTATGTGTGTGTGTATGTGTGTGTGTGTGTGTGTGTGTGTGTGTGTGTGTGTGTGTGTAGTGCATATGCGTGCACACGTGTTCATTCTTGGGAGAAGGAAAACCTAGGCAGGCTTTTCTCAAACAAATCTTTCACACAATATCTTCCATCCCACTCAGTATCTCTTTACATCATCATAGTATGTTTGTTACATCTTTACATTTTGACTACATCTTTTACAAAATAAGAATACAATATGGCACCAACTTTGCAATGCAGTATCTATTAGGTCTTAAGGGAACATTCACTTTGTTTTTAAGACAAACGCCTTTTTGCTCATAGGCCAGGGTTGTCTGGACTCTTCCTTTAGGCTCCTGAGTGTTGTGATGCCTCCAAGTGTGTATGTACCATACCCTGCCAGTATTTATTAGATCTCAATAATTTTAAAACAAGAGATTTATTTTACTTTTAGCTATGTGTATTTGTGTGTAGAAGTGCACATAAGCATGAGTACCTATGGAAGGCAGAGGCTCTGCATTCCCCTGCAACTGAAATTAGCTAAAGGGGATGGAATAGAAGGGTGATGAGCTTCCTGATTTTGGAGCCAGTAAAGGAACTCAGGCCTTCTGCAAGAACTGAAAGTGCTTTGAATTACTAAGCCATATCTCCAGCCACAGATCTTCATACTCTCGGCAAATTATCAGCTAATTATCACACAAAAAAAATGAGATTTTTTTCTAATCAACTGTCAAAAGGGGTTCTCATATTGTAGATTCAAACAAAAGAAAACTTACACATATGTGGATAGATAAACATCATGACTAACTACATATTCATGAGATGAGAAACTAGAAAATATAGACAAAATATCACAGCAGATGAAATCAAATACACCCTATTCCCATCTTCCACCAGAAATCTGCTCTGAACATTTTATTTTTCCCCCACGCAAATGAAAATATTCCTGGAAATAAACCCACTGCTTCTCATTTTCTTCTAGTACTTGAGTTCTCTAATTCTACTTGCCCTACTTTATACATGATATCTAGTTAGCCAATCAAAAACTTTCTTTTAATTTTACTGGTAGAGTGCCCTTTTTATTTTCCAAATCAACATTTTCCCCTTAGCCAGTATACTACCATTGAATATATGGGTGGGTTTTGTGTCTCCATGTGAAATACAATAGTTTAAAGAGATTGTATGAGTGTCACTTTCATTGATTGACTTATTTCTTTTCAGTACCCATAATAACATTGCCTATTAAGGTATGAATTTGCCTTTTAACAGGTATTAAGTTTTAAGCTAAAAGCACATATTTCTAAAATAGAAACTCAGGTATCAGTTAATGGGAGGGATGTGTATAGGGGACAGAAGATCTCTTTTTTGTTCTTGGAGAAATCTTAGTAATTAGAAAAGTGTATGATACCTTCTGCTCATAAATCTGAGTCAAATTATGGGTGTTATTCATCTCTTTATTCTATTTTAATAAATACTATTTGATTATCTAATATAAAACCAAAGTATTTCTAAAACCATCCATTTGCCAGTATGGACACCAGTTGTATATATTTATATAAAATCCCTTTGAAGTTCTCAAAGCTGCTAAATTAGATGTGCAGTCCTACCTAGATGAGTCTCTCTGCATTACAATGCATTTATTTTCTTGGGATATTCTAGATATTCTTGGATTATTATCTGTCAAGTAATTATGAAATAAGTAAAATTGGAGAACACAACAATGGACATATGGGGCCAGAGAGGTGGCTCAGTGGTTAAGACCATGTACTCCTCTTGGAGAGGATCCAGGTTCCATTCCCAGCACCTACAGGGAGACTTGATTTTCCATAGCTCCAGTTCCAGTGGATCTCATGCCCTCTTCTGGCTTCTGTAGGCACCAAGCACACACATGATGCAGAGACATACATGCAGGCAAAATACCCATACACATAAAATAGTTCTTTAAGTGGAGGTAAAGTATTACTATCATTTTTAAGCATTCCATAGAAGTTTACAAAAAAAGTGTATAGGTTTTTAAAAATTACTCACCTCTAATATTTTATGATTTTTGTGAGTCCTAATTTTAGGATAGCCTGCAAATTTTAGAGATGTGCCATGATCACATAGGACTGGAGCGCTCCTTTCTTTCAGGATGGATTGGACAACACAGTAGATAATTTACATAAGAAAAAGTTCATCCCCAAATTGACAGCAATAAAGTTGAAAAGCCTTAATTCAGCTCTTGTCTGAAGTTCAGTCTTGGGTACCCAGACACTTGGTAAAATAGTATATCTGACAAAGTATTAAGTCCAAATATATGAACTTTTACAAAATCATATTATAAATCACTTGATAAATGTACAAAATTGAAGACAGAATAGATGTTATTGACAAAGGCTGAGAATGGAGGGATCAGACTTAAAATTCACACAATTAAGTACTTAAAATTCACACAATTAAGTACTTTTAAAAATCAACCGTGTTGTGCCCTCTCCTGGGTAGATCTTCCTTACGTCACTATCTTAAAAAATATAAATAAAGGCAAACCAACAACAATCATAAATACAAAAGGAACTACTCATGTCATTGAAAATGAGACAATATCATCTGTGACACACAGAAAACCATTTCAGGCCATAACAACTTTCAAAACCTACTAATCACAGACTTTGGGAGAGAGAGAGAGAGAGAGCAAGAAAGTCGCTAACATCTGCTGCAGCTGTGAAGCATAAACCCTAACACGAACCTTTCACAATTTATATTATTGGAGAGAGAGAGGGGAAAAGTGATCCTGTGCCTTTAATTTCCCTTTCTGAGCAGAGAAGGCTGCACAGCCCTGACAAGCTCACTTGTTCCCGTCTTTAATGTGCAATCTGTTTTCTCCAGCGGAGGGCACTCAGTGTATCACAAACTCCAGCATTAGCACCAACCAGCTCTGAGCACCATCAGTCTCCGGAAAGCCTTCTGAATTAGACAAGGGCTGCCTCTCAGCACAGCTACAAAACACTTTCAACCTGACCAGCTAAATGGATAAACCTAGCCCGCATAGCTTTTAAACTGGGGTCTCACACAGCACAGGCGGCCTGCTTGCTTCAACAACTGAAAAATCCTGAGGATGAATTGCTTTATCTGGGAATGGCAAAAGCCAGCACAATAAGGAATGCCAGGTATTCTGAGGATTTTCTTTCTTTCTTCTTTTTTTTTCTTTTCTTTTCTTTTTTCCCCTTCTCCCGTGTCTTTCTTTCTCTCTTTCTCTCTCTCTTTTTCCACAGAGAAGTTGGTTACCTCCGAGATGGGCTGTAGCTCTTTTCACAGATTGCCAATTTACTGCTAATGTGTCCCTAGTGAATTATACAATGGTCCTCAGAGCCTAGAGGCCCTCCCCCCTCCGACCCCCGCACCCGAGCGGCTTCCTCTTTCCTGCCCCTTCATCCCACCCCTGCTGATTTTTTTTAAGTATATGTATATCTATATTATTTTTTTGTGTGTGTCTGCCTGCCTGTCCTCTCCGGGGAAGTTTACATGGGGCTACTGGCTCACATGCGGGCTGAGAATGCTTTGAATGACAGCTGCACTGTGTCATGAAGGTGGTGGTGATTTCTCCAGGAGAGACCAAATAAGAAGAAAGCTGAGAGAGGGGGGCAGACGTTTTTTGGATGACAAAGGATGGGTAAGCGAACTTTTGTTGTTTTCGTCTTAGCAAAGCTGATCCTAACCCCTCATCCTCAACTGGGAATTTGCTGCTAAAAGACCAGGAAACAGGCACAAAGCAGCAACCTCCACTTTACCAGTTGTCTCACTAGTTGCTATTATATTTTTAGATCCTTTTCTTTTGGCACTTTTTTTTTAATCCATAAATGCATAACGCGGACTTAAACACACTCTGGAGGGATAGCTTTAAGACTGTCTCTAGCGTCTGCGTACCCACAGCTTGGGAATGGAGCATGAAATAAATACCGTGTTTGCTTCTGTTCCCTGATAATATGAGCCACGCTTGTGTTCAGGTTGCTGTCAGGACGACTGCTAACACTTGGCTGTGTGTGTGTGCAGGGGTGGGGTCCCTACTTTATCAGAGGTGGCCCCGGGGGCTTGTTTGATCTTGGAAGCTGCATCCTGAATACAGCTTCCAAATTTCCAGTAGTCATTTGCCAGTTTTATTTTTTCCAGTGTGACTGGCTTCTTTTTTCCCCCCTCCCTCTTTCTCCTGTCTGGGAGAGCTGGGTTGTATTTCAATGAGTCTGTAGCTGACTAGGATACGGAGTGCAAGATCAAGTCAATTTTAAATAAATAAGTAAATAAATAAACGAAGAAGAGGAAAAAGAAAAAAAAAGACAACTCTTCTAGAGAGGGAGAATTTTTAGACTAGGATATTGGCTGATTGACTCTTGGTTAAAAGATGACTACCAAAGACGAAAAGAAATTGCAGCCTGCAGTAGCCCCCCTCTCTCTGTCTGTCTGTCTGTTTGTCTCTTCCCCATTAAGAAATAATATACCTACTGTTGAAGGTGGAGAGGAGTCCCACAGCATGCAATGACTTGAAAATGCGGCAAAAATGCTAATAGATTGCAACTTTGCAGGCTTTCTGAAGTTAATGGAGTCAGGGGAGAGATGAAAAAACAGTCAGTGAGAGACTTGAGCTGGTCAGGATGCTTAGGGCAAAGATAGTGGTCTCCCTTGCTTATTTCTCAAATTTGCAAGGGCAATTATATAGAGGAAAAAACCCATGCAATCTATCGAATAACATGATTAGTTTATATTCTGCACATTTTGAATGAGAATTTGACGTCTTAGCTAGAGCTGGGGGTGGCTGTGGTATGGGTGATCACGTATCTTAGCTCGTGTATCTCTGGGCATGGGGCCAAGGTATGCAATAATGTATGTTTATTAACCAACTGAGGGGACCTCACACTGTTATGAACCATGTTTTGTGGGCTGTCTGTGCATACTCCTATGCCATTTTTCAGGTCTCAGAAATTGCAACCCTTGCATGCAGTCAGTAGGTAATTCAGGCAGAGCAAACTTGGATTACTTTGACAGCATCCTGGAAGCTCTTTTGCTAAATCACAGCCTATTTGCTCAACTAGGAAAGAGGTACAAGAACCAGGTTTCCTAAGTCATGTTTCTGACCTTACTGAAAGATGTAATGTAGTCCTATGGGTCAATACAGTGACAGCCAAACGTTATTGTTATTCAAATGTCAGCAGCATTCAGGAACAAGAAATGCCCTGGATTTTTCAGGGTTAGGATGGAGTAGAACTCTTGAAACTCAGAGAGGTTTTTTACAGTTCTACAGCTCTGTGATATTACGAAGATGAAGGAAGAAAGAATGAAATCTAAACAGCAAGCATAGAGCTCTCTAGAGGAAAAAAAGATTTAAGTGTTGAAATGTATTCTTAAATGAACTATCTCATTCTAACACTAGACCGGACCCTCCTGATCCCGATGTGCCAGTAGTGCTGTGCTGTAACTCTTTGACAGTGTGCATCTGTGTTCTCTTTGCCATTGTAGGTTTTCGTCTAATCACGCAGCTGAAAGGCATGAGTGTGTTTCTGGTGCTATTTCCCACCCTGCTGCTGGTTATGCTGACGGGGGCTCAGAGAGCTTGCCCGAAGAATTGCAGATGCGATGGCAAGATTGTGTACTGTGAGTCTCACGCCTTTGCAGACATCCCTGAGAACATTTCTGGAGGGTCACAAGGTTTATCCTTAAGGTTCAACAGCATTCAGAAACTCAAATCCAATCAGTTTGCCGGCCTTAACCAGCTTATATGGCTTTATCTTGACCATAATTACATTAGCTCAGTGGATGAAGATGCCTTTCAAGGGATCCGCAGACTGAAAGAATTAATTCTAAGCTCCAACAAAATTACCTATCTGCACAATAAAACATTTCACCCAGTCCCCAATCTCCGCAACCTGGATCTCTCCTACAACAAACTTCAGACCTTGCAATCTGAGCAGTTTAAAGGCCTCCGGAAACTCATCATTTTGCACTTGCGATCTAATTCCCTAAAGACCGTACCCATAAGGGTTTTTCAAGACTGCCGGAACCTTGACTTTCTGGATTTGGGTTACAATCGTCTCAGAAGCTTATCCCGAAATGCATTTGCTGGTCTTCTGAAGTTGAAGGAGCTCCATCTGGAGCACAATCAGTTTTCAAAGATCAACTTTGCACATTTTCCTCGTCTCTTCAACCTGCGATCCATTTACCTGCAGTGGAACCGGATCCGCTCTGTGAGCCAAGGCCTAACATGGACCTGGAGTTCCTTGCACACCTTGGATCTATCAGGGAATGACATCCAAGCAATCGAGCCTGGCACGTTTAAATGCCTCCCCAATTTGCAAAAATTGAATTTGGATTCCAACAAGCTCACCAATGTCTCCCAGGAGACCGTGAATGCATGGATATCCTTAATATCCATCACCTTGTCTGGAAACATGTGGGAATGCAGTCGGAGCATCTGTCCTCTGTTCTACTGGCTGAAGAATTTCAAAGGGAATAAAGAAAGTACCATGATATGCGCAGGGCCTAAGCACATACAGGGCGAGAAGGTCAGCGATGCTGTGGAGACTTACAACATCTGCTCCGAGGTCCAGGTGGTCAACACAGAAAGATCACACCTGGCGCCTCAAACTCCTCAGAAGCCCCCGTTCATCCCCAAACCTACCATCTTCAAACCTGATGCCATCCCAGCCACCCTGGAGTCAGCGAGTCCATCCCCGGGCTTTCAGATTCCAGGGACGGATCATGAGTACGAGCACGTGTCATTTCACAAAATCATCGCAGGGAGTGTGGCTCTGTTCCTCTCGGTAGCCATGATTCTCCTGGTGATCTATGTGTCTTGGAAAAGGTACCCAGCCAGTATGAAACAACTCCAACAGCACTCGCTTATGAAGAGGCGGCGGAAAAAGGCAAGGGAGTCAGAGAGACAAATGAATTCCCCTTTACAGGAATACTACGTGGACTACAAGCCGACGAACTCTGAGACCATGGATATATCGGTTAATGGATCTGGTCCCTGCACATATACCATCTCTGGCTCCAGGGAGTGTGAGGTATGAACCGTGATCCTCCTAAAACCATTTCTACTGCGGGGAAGGAGAGGTAAATGTTTGAGGCTCTAGCGGTGTGTCTAATCACTAGAAAGATTAACGACCCTTTTGCTTTGGGGTTTTGCTCAGTGTGAAAGGTTACTTAATTAAATTGCAACCACCAGGAAACTGACTACTTTAAAAAAAATGGTTGAAACTTGAAAGAAAATCATTCAAGGATGGGATTAAGTTGTAATAAAATACTATGTTAAAACACCTGTTTTTTTTTCCCTATCTTTTTTTTTTTTTTTTCTAAAACAGTTTGTATAAAGGGGTTGGACTTAGAAACATGAATTCTTACAAACAAAACCATTCTGAAATTTATGTCTGGTTCTTGGTGATTGACTTTTATAATGGGGTGAAGATGGAAGGGCCAGCTTAATTTAAAATCCAAGTAAGGAAACCAAAATGATAGGAGATAGTAAAGATTTAAACCAAAGAGCATTTGACCCAAGGTTTGACTTTTTTCGCTGTTAACTTTTAGTTTGAATTAAAGCATGCAACCAGGAAGTCACAGCCATGCCACATGTGTGTCTTTCAATGTTAAGCCAGCATAGAGAATATCCAAGGCCTGCTGTAGAACTGCGTAGAATGATATTAATCTTCTAAGGATGCTTTCTTTCTGTTGTCATTACTTTCCTTTTATTTTTATTACTGGGACACGGATTACTTTCCAAAGGTTCCTTAAGTGCTGGCTATTTGTGTTTTATGGGAAGGAAACTGAATTTCCATATTTTGCCTGCTCCTCTGGTAACTAACAGAAGGCCAACTTCTAGTGGATGACTTGGCAGTAACATAATGATGGGCATCACAGAGTATGCTTGTCACCTTTGCTATCATCCTCAAAAGAAATGACATGAACTCTTGTCAATCTGACTCAAAACTAAGTGATGCAAATATTTATGAATAAAAGGTGTAACTTTTGCTAGAGTCTTCCTCATTTGCATAGAATCCTCAAAGGCGTGTCTGGATTTCATGTTGGATTCTGTTCATTTATATGAAAATAAGTTTGGTCCAGTTCCTGAGTATTTAATTTAAAAGATCACTTATCAGAACACTTTACATGCATAGAACAGTGATCTCCCACTTCCATTTTGTACTTGAATTATATCTTCTGTATGTTGGTCTTTCCTTGGTAAAATCATACTGTGTAACATCCAACTACCAGGTTTTGTTGCCAGAATATTTTAGCGAATTGAAATTGGTTCTGGCAATTTGCTCTTTTAGTATATGATATTACCTACTTTCAAAAGTGAGTTTTAATGAGTGTTTAAAGATGGTGCTCTTTCTAATGCTACTTATATCAGTTAGGAAACATAATTTGTTGTTTGGTAACACATACCAAGTTTTCCACAGACCTAAATGCAGACTTTAATGAGTGTTTTCAGATGCTGCGGTGAATTTGAAATAATCTCAAACTTAGTAGAGTTTGGACTCTTTTAATTGTTCTTTGCTGAGTTTGTTTTCTCTTTCTCTTTTTTTTCTTGTTTGTGTACCACTGAAAATAAAAGACATAATCCCAAACAATAAATCCCCCAAAGAAACCTGTATAAGCAAATGCCCTTAAAACTGAAAGAGAATAAAAGCTTTCTATGAAAGTCTAACAAGGCTTGATGTTTTTCTTGCAAGCCCACATTGTTGCATTAGAGGTGAATGTTCAGAATGCAATTTCATCTTATTTTATTCTAGGTATTTGTCATATCTCTGATTCCTTGAAAGGTTGGTACCATGAAAGCTAATTAAAAATCCATGTCTATTCATTTATTTTCTCTGGATTAGAATGGTGAGTCAAAATTCACCAAGAAAGAAGAAAGACTTTAAAGAAGGGCTAGAAAACAGGTGTCCTAAAATTTTTTCCAGAGATGTGAAATTACAGATATTTTCTTTCAAAATTCCTGGACTCTACTGTGATGTGAAATAAAAGAACTTTTATCTCATAAAAATGTAATTGAAAACACAGGATACCATATTTGCTGGGCAGAGGACTGTGTAGCTATGAAAGTGAACTGGCAGAATTGATTATTGAAACATCAGTCAGCAAGTAGCATATAAAACATTGTAATGATACGTTTGAGTCAAGTAGCAGCTACTAGGGATGAAAAATCTTTGTCCTGGAACTTGGAAGATAGTTGGCTATATATCTTTTCCAACATTGCCTTCAATGGGCCAAGGAAAAAAACTTAAGAAAGTTAAACTTTAAAAAGCATCATTTTATTCAGAAACTTAAGTATATCCCAATAACGCAGACATCACTCCTATTTTGGATAGTATATTTAGATATTAGTAATAGATAAATGTTTTTTAAATTAGGAAATGACAATTAGAGAGGTCCTCAGCATCTCCTCTTTGTCACAAAACGTTCTGCTGTTAAGA
The DNA here is from genome assembly GCA_902168415.1 of Peromyscus melanophrys. Taxonomy (NCBI): domain Eukaryota; kingdom Metazoa; phylum Chordata; class Mammalia; order Rodentia; family Cricetidae; genus Peromyscus; species Peromyscus melanophrys. The sequence continues at coordinate 1,079 of CABHPR010115640.1, read as the reverse complement.
GAATGTCCTTGAAGAGAGGTACTCTATGAAACAGAGCCAGGAAGTGAGGCAACTATTTTCCCAAATTGATATTTTAGCAGTTACTGTATTCTGTCTTGAGTCTGGCATTGTTTACATAATTCATAATATCATCAGTATAGACTCCGAACAATTATTTGTATGTTTATAGTACCATTTTGTGATTTAAAAAAACATAATAAGAAACTATCAAAGCAGTAAGGATTCCACTAGAACACATTGCAGGGATTGTGAAATTTCTAAGACAATTCCTTGAAAAAGAAGGTATTCAGTGGAAGATTCATTCAACTAAACTGTGATACATTTAGTTGTCATAAACTGTACATTGCTGAAATACCCACTTAGTCTGGTTAATAGTGACATGAAACTGTTATGCTCTCTCACTAATATGGGAACTGTGAGCAGCCACTCAGAAAATACCATCTTCCATATGTTTCCCTGTGTGTTTCCCAAGGGGCAATTTTGGACAATTCATTTGCAAATATCAGACTAATAAATTGGGAGACAATATTTTAATTGCATAGGCAGTAAAAATTTCATACCTCTATAAAAGAAGAATTCAGTAGATAGATGTGAGTGATTAATATGATTAATGGAATAAGTATGAGAAGCTTACACGTATCTGTCACCCTCTTGAGTAAATCAGTGTGCTTGATTGAACAGTCATCTAATTTGCCTGTCTTCAGAAGGACTAAACAAAATGAACTCAAAGCTGATGACATTCACCTAAAACTTAGGAAGATGTTACTAAAACCAGAGGCACCTTCAGTCCTTACTTTCCAAACTAGCTTGTGAAATCTTATGCAACTTCTTCTCATTAATCATATCACAGAGATGATGACTGCATATGCATCATTCTTTATACCATTTCACCCCTAGGTATTGTAAAGAACAAACCTTCCAATATATGGTTCTTCTAAGGTTTGCTTTCTCATCTAATAGAAATAATGACATTTACAAAATTAGCCTATGTGAATGAAGGAAAACGGAAATAATTTCTAGTTTGTCTTTCACATTTTAAAGTAGTGCCATTGTTGAAGCATGAAAGACAATGAAAAAAA
>CABHPR010115638.1:0-23112 GCA_902168415.1 Peromyscus melanophrys | reverse complement strand
CTCTCTCTCTCTCTCTCTCTCTCTCTCTCTGGTGTGTGTGTGTGTGTTTGTGTGTGTGTTGTCTGTATACAGTTGTTGTTATAAAATTCATTTACAGAGCTTGAAGGAACCTGAAAAGCTCAGTGTGTTTGCCATTGTATAGGTAAAGAGACTGAAATCCCAGAAGAGAAAGCTCAGTTACAAAAGTTAGAACTAGGTTCAAGATGTTCTGGTTCCCAGTCCACTACTCTCCACCAGGAGCTGAGAAATGAAGGATTGTATGTTAGGTGTAAAACTGCAAACAAAATTTTAAAAAAAGGCCTAGAAAGCTGATGGCCTAAATCAGTGGTTCTCAACCTATGGGTCAACGACTCTTTTGGAGGGGTCAATCACCTGCATATCAGATACTTACAACAGTAGCAAAATTACAGTTACTAAGTAGCAACGAAATAATTCTACGGTTGGAGGTCACCACAACATGAAGACCTGTACTAAAGAGTGACAGCACTAGGAAGGTTGAGAACCACTGGTCTGAAGGAACTATTCAAGGTGTAGACCCCTCTCCCCACCCCCAAAGACATTTACATGTGTTAAAATCAGGTCTGGGGTCTTCTTCATGCCTCAAGAATAAACTAATTTAGCAGGTGAAACATAAAACTGAATTCGAATGGCAGGTCAGACATCAGGTCATTTTATTTACTCAGCAATGGGAAATTTGTTCAAGAATGGCCTCTTTCATGTAGCCTGCTATCTCAAAAGCTTTGAGATTGAGGGGTCCTCCTTCTGTCCCCTTCTTTCCCATCACCACAAGGTACACGGATCCCATCTGAACTACTGTCACTGCCTGGCTACCTCTACTTTGACCTTTGGTACGCAGGTCCATGCTGTTGTTGCCCTCAGTGAACAGGTTGTCTCGGATTAACAGGCATTTGATTCCAGCAAGGGTGACTCCCTGGACAAACAGCTTTTCTCTCTCTTCTTTTGCTAGTAAGGTCTGAACTTCTTCCTGGGTCATCTGAATAAAGTTGCCTTCAGGGGAAGAAGCTAAAAGCCAGGGTGGACAATTGGTGACAACTGCTGCATCACTGCACATATCAGTTTGTAGGAACAATTTGATACAGTCTTGCCAGACGTCTTGGCTGAAGTCCTCTATGCGCTGCATGATTGAAGTATGCTGTCTCTATAAGGTGAACATAAGGTTCCCAGAAGGTTGGTCCTCACAGAAAGTTTGGTGATAGTTGGCTCAAGAAGTCTGATCATCTAAGATGACAGAAGATGAAAAAAGAAAGTCCACTCTGTTTCTTGAGGCTTCTCTGAGCAGCAAGTTAGTGGAGGACCAAGGTGAAGTTGTGCCTCATGCTTCCCACTGCTAGTTTTGTAGGAGGAGTGATGTCACTATGGCTTTATGACTTTATAACAGTCATCATGCACTACATCATCAGAAGCCTCTGGCAGTAGCATTCTGGGGCTGTCTCTATCATCAGTAAGATAAGGGAATGGAGTAAACCTACTTAGTCTCCCAATTACTATGGAAAGAACACCAGCTTCCAACAGGTAAGTAGAAGATAAAAATGTACCATCTAAATTGTCAGCTTGAGTGTAAAGCAAGACAGGAGAAATTTACTATAATAAATAGTGTTTAACATGTGATCTTATCTTTCAGGACCTCAGCACTATGTATAAAGTAAAAGGTTACATGTTTACCAGTTCACATCTTCTGATGGGAGAACACTATCACCCTCTTAGCTGTTTTTTCTAGCCTTTATTTTGCCCTCTAATCAACACTAGCTTTAAATTTAGAAAAATTTACTCTTATCACTTGTCCAGCTAGTATCCAGCATTTATTATGTGCCAAGTACTTTCCTAAGCACTCAGGTATTGAATTAAATAGGCAAACCACAGGAGTCATGTAACTGACTTTCCAAAAGAAAGAAAAGATATCTCTTACTGAAAATATTTTATGAACCTAACATTTTCTTCTAAGTTTTCTCATTCATTCCCTGGATTTCCTACTCCCATGAGGGGCCCTTTCTGAATTTTGACTCTCCTATAGTCATTGGTAAGACATTCTGCTCCAATTTGCCTTAAAGAGAACCACTCTAAGGAATCACTCATACTAATAGTGTCAAAATCTGTGGGAGCTCTGAAAATTCATTCATTCATTAAGTACTTATTAATTATTGTGTGCTATTAACTATTGCAAACTAGGCTTGTTCCAGACTTTGGAAAGATCCTGTCTCCATGAACAGGACTTCACAGAAAGAAAAATAAGTAACAGATGACAGATATATCTCTATTTTATCAAATGGCATTGATAACTTTGATAAAAGAGAGGAAAGTAGAGAATGCTAGAGAATCAGCAATGGCTTTATTTTATATAAGGTACTTAGATAAGGGTTCTCTGATACAGTGATAGTTGGTCAGAGATCTGACAGAGATAAGCAAATAAATATGTACAGATCAGAGGGAAGGAAACATCCTAGTCAGGAAGAAATAGCAAATGTAAAGACCGTAGGAGAAATGGCAAGGACTCCAATATGACTTGAGCAAAGAAAGAGTAACGGATGATGCAGTTGAGAGGTACTGGGTTGAACTCCTATTTATGTCTTCATAGGCTGCAATTAAGCATTTAGCTTGTATTGAGAGATGGAGAGCCATTATAAGGTTTTATTAAAAATACTAACATCATTTTAGACTACAGAGTCTAAAAGATCATGTGCAGAGAATAGATGGTATGAGGACTAGGGCCAAAGCGTAGAGACCAGCTAACATGCTGTGACAATAATCCAGCTAAAATGTCCTGAGGCCTGGGCCAGGATTCAAGTTGAAAAATGATTAGATTTGGAGCCCTTTGAAAAGGAAGTGTTTGTTAAATTAGCTGTGTCACATTTGCAACAAGAGAAAGATAATACCTCCAAGGATTTTGGTCTGAACAACTGTGCTATGGTTTACATATGTGTGTTTCTTCCAAAACTATGTTGAACCTTAACCCCAATTCAAAAATATTGAAAATTAGCTGTGATAGTGCATGCTTATAAGACCAGTACTTGGGAGCCTGAGGCAGGAAAATCGAGCATTTCAGATCCAAACAGGCTACACAGTATGACACTGAGTAAAACATACAACAACATCAACAATGAAGCTATTCAGAGACAAAGCCTTTAAGCAGTAAATAAGCAAAGGAACTCCACTCTCATATAAAGATTATTGCCTATAAAAGAGCTAATTTGAAATATTTAGGGCATTTTTATTTTTGTCTCCTTCTTCCATAGGAGTACAAAACATTCAAATGGCCTGGAATACACAAGACCCTGTCTCAAAAACAAAAACCAAACCAAACAAATGAACAGAGAGGGAGAACAAGGAATAGGAGACCATGGTAAATGAAGACCACATGAGAATAGGAAGAAGCAAAGTGCTAGAGAGGCCCACAGAAATCCACAAAGATGCCCCCACAATAGACTGCTGGCAATGGTCGAGAGACAGCCCGAACTGACCTACTCTGGTGATAGGATGGCCAAACACCCTAATTGTCATGCTAGAAACCCCATCCAATGACTGAGGGAACTGGATGCAGAGATCCAAGGCCAGGCCCCAGGTGGAGCTCCAGGAGTCCAACTGGCGAGAAAGGAGGGTTTATATGAGCGAGAATTGTTGAGACCAAGGTTGGAAAAAGCACAGGGACAAATAGCCAAATGAATGGAAACACATGAACAATGAACCAACGGCTGAGGGGCCCCCAACTGGATCAGGCCCTCTGAATAGGTGAGACAGTTGATTGGCTTGATCTGTTTGGGAGGCATCCAGGCAGTGGGACCGGGTCCTGTGCTCAGTGCATGAGCTGGCTGTTTGGAACCTGGGGCTTATGCAGGGACACTTGGCTCAGCCTGGGAGGAGGGGACTGGACCTGCTTGGACTGAATCTACCAGGTTGATCTCAATCCTTGGAGGAGTCCTTGCCCTGGAGGAGATGGGAATGGGGGGTGGGCTGGGGGGAAGAAGAGGGGGCGGGAGGGGGGAGAACAGGGGAATCCGCGGTTGATATGTAGAATTAAATTATATTGTAAAATAAAATTAAAAACAACAACAACAACAAAAACAAATGAACACATCAAAAAGGGGATCTGTGGGATAGCTCAGTTGATAAAGTGCTTGAGGACCCTAGTTTGATGCTCAGAACCCACAGACAAAGAAGCCAGGCATGGCACTGTTCAATTGTAATCCCGTTGCTGAAGGGACAGAGACCAACAGGTACCCCAGTGCATTCCAGACCCTGCCTTAAAAAAGAAATTGGGTGGCATCTGAGATTATCTTTTGACCTCCACACATGTGTACCCATTCACACATGAACACACACAAGGACAACTTGAAAACAGAAAGCAGCCTTCACATACCCTTTACACTATCTTGCACAACTCCAAAACAATGTTTTCACTGAGAAACTAGAAATGTGGTGGTAGGAAAAAGCTAAAGTTGAGGAACAGAAGATTGCAGAAGTAGGAGAATGAAGAAGTCAAAAGGATTTGAAGGGAAACTAGAGTTTGATGTGATCTACCCTATCTTCAATGTGCTACCAGGAAGACATAAACTAACTCTTTGAGTTCACAGGATTTGAGGTATAAATTTAGGATCAAAGAATAAGAGTTGGATTTGTAGAAGAGCTAATTAGCTGAAGGGAAGGATCACTTGAGGATGTGCACAGTGAGTCTGCTTTGTAACAAAAGCTAGGGGAAGAAAGAATGCTCTCTATCACTCAACAGTGTCAAATGTTGCAAATCAAAGTAAGTAACAAGAGGAAAGTGTATTAGGCAACTAGAATTGAATGGACATCAAAGACTAAGTGAAGAAAATGATTAGGAAAGTGAACTTATTATTCACTAAAGATGGTAAGTAGATGATTCTTTTGAGGTTTGGACAGTGCAGGCTTTGAGCGTCTTCTTCAGGTTTTGACTAGGGAGATGACAGTAGACACATGAAGGTGGAGAATAGAAGGGACACACCATCCTGTCATTCAAAGATTATTCAGTATTGACGAGCCCAAGGTTTCATCACAGATGAGCTATTCAGAAGCCCAGCTGCCAGCATCAGACGGCCTAACATCTTAGTACCATGGCCTTATAACAAGTGTAGCAGTGCAAAAAGGGCTGCACTATTCAAATCTGGGGCTCCATTTTTGTTGTTTGAAACAGTCCCAACTTGCTATGTGGTCAAGGATGACCTGAACTGTTGGTTTTTTTTGTGTTCATCTCCCAAGTGTTGGGAGGAACAGGCATTCACCACCATGACTGGTTTTATGCAGTACTGGGGTGGAATCTGGGGCCTTGTGAATGCTGCATGCCTGGGAGCTTCTGTAACAAATGAGCTCCATCTCCAGAGTTGGAGTCTGGAGTCTTAAGAGTTTTGCCAGACCTTGAGCCCGAACTAGAATAATTAGCTAGCAAAATAAAAAGGCACTTGCCAGAAAGTAAGAAGCCGGTATAGCTATGGACTATGGACGAAGTGTCTTGATAGGAGCTTCTGTTAGTATTAGGAGATAAGACTTTGATCAGCAACAGGGCTAAGAAGCATTGAATCAGAGGCAGCAGCAGCTAGAGAAGCAACAAGGGACTTTGGGTGGCAGCATCTGTAGTCATGAACCGTTTCATGGTGCCAGAAGTAAGGAAAAGAATTAACTTGGACTGGGAGTCAGGGACTCCCTGCTAGTGTTCAGCTTGGAGCTCAGGAACACTCCTCTGTAATTCTCAGGGTGTTCTTTGACACCCCCTTCCAGCGCCTGCAGCTGTGTTCGCTTTCTGAGCCGACTGCCACTCTCAGCCAAACTGTGCTCTCCTCCGTGAGAGCAGCGGTGGAGTAGCTGAAAAAGGTTTGTGTTCCTGTCTGTTAAATACCCGGCAAGTACTTGCTGCTTTCCTTCAGGTGCCTTCTGACACCACACAAACTCCAAGCTGGTACCTCTCACCGTTTTTACCTTAGCTTCTTACGTTGGCAGCCGCCTTTACTAAATACCCCGCCTTCATGGTGTCCCACTCTGGAAAGTTTCTTTCTCCAATTTTTTTTCCTTTCCCCCTCTCTCCTTTGGATAACCCCTGTCTCTAAACAGGTTACCCAGATCCCCATTCTCTCCCCAAATTAAGTGTATGGTTTTGAGCATCCCTCCAGCCCTAGCCTGACAATTGGAAAGAAAGCAGGTAAAGCTGAGTGCACCTAACTCAGCTCAACTGAGGGGAGAAATACAAGAGAGAATCACCAACTTAGTTGACACCTGTTTGAATCCTGCCCATCCTTTAGAGCTACTTCTGTTCCTCTCATATTTTCTGACTCTTCCTGTCCAATTCCAGCCAACCCCTTTATATTTCAGGTCCTTCTCCCTTCTTTTTTTTTGGGGGGGGTATGTCTGGCTGCTTTCTTTTTCTTTTCTTTTCTTTTCCCTTATTTTCTTTCCTATCTATCTATCTATCTATCTATCTATCTATCTATCTATCTATTTATTTATTTTTCTATTATCAGCTTGATATAGTATAAATTCTTATCCTAATAGTGAAATGTTTCATTGAGGCTTGCCCAGTAATTGAGTAAAACCAAAACTTATTATAAGCCACAGTCATCCTAGGGTCCCCCCTGCTATATAGCCTCGCTGGTTCTGTGGGTTGCAGTCTGATTGTTCTTTGCTTTATATCTAGAATCCACTTATGAGTGAGTACACACCATGTTTGTCCTTCTGGGTTTGGGTCACCTCACTCAGGATGATATAATTGGATGTCAGTATGTAAAAGATTACAAATAGAACCATATCTGTCACCATGTAGAAAACTCAAGTCCAAGTGGATCAAAGACTTCAACATAAATCCAGTTACACTAAACTTAATAGAAGAGAAAGTAGGAAGTAGTCTTGAACGCATTGGCACAGGAGATCACTTCCTAAATATAACACCAGCAGCACAGACACTGAGAACAACAATTAATAAATGGGACCTCTTGAAACTGAGAAGCTTTTGTAGGGCAAAAGACACAGTCAATAAGACAAAAAGACAGCCTACAGAATGGGAAAAGACCTCCTCCCTTCTGACAGTTTAGTTCTCCCATTTAGGGCCAAGGAACAGTGATGCATTCATAACTTGCCTGTGATTAGTATTTTCCACTGACTAGTACAGATTAGGCCCATGCTAACTGAAGTCTACAAGTATAGTATGAGGTTTAGAAGTTAGGAGACTTGAATTAGGTGCTGCTTCCCCCAGTTTTTAAACTAATTGTTTTCTCCATTTTTTAAACTAATAATATTATGCCCACTTGTTGGCCTCAGTCTTTGCCTGCTGCAGCGGGTCAAGCAAGAACCCCAGTGTTTACACTTCTTTGTCTGAGTCCCGGTTCCCTCAGGACTCTTCTCTGCAAGTGATAACCACGTCTAGCGTTAACTTTTTCAGGGTCTCCTCATTTCCCGTTCATGTTATTTACACTAGGTTTCCTGGCACGGTCTAGGGGATATTGGCACCACAAAAGAGCAAAGGTCCTTCAGTTCTGCTGCAGGCACTCTTTGCCCAATCCACATGCACTTGGGCCACTGTATGTACTTGAATACACCTTTTAATTTTTTTTAAAATTCTGCTCAGGTCAAGGGGAGACAGTGGAACTGCCCTGTTTGTGAACATTAAAATATTAATATTCCCTGCATGCACAGGTGGGGATGGGCTAAAGCTATGAACTGACTGGTCACTAGTAGAAAGAATTGGCACAGAAAATAATAGCAGTTGACACATACTGAGTGCTTAACTATGCAGCAGGCCCTGTGCTCAATAGTTTTTATGAATTTGGTCTTCACTCCTTAAAATGTTCATAAAGGATATTATAATTATTATTCCCATAATAAGATAAGAAGCAGAGGCCCACAGTGATAAAATGGCTTGCTTAATAAAGATAGAAGTGCTTAGTTTTAGGCTTATATAAGATACGATTCCTGCTCAAGAAAAAAGGCATGTGCTACCATACCTGGCCTTTTAAAAACATCCAAGTGGAGTTATACATCATATATTCTATTGTCTGAAAGAGTTGTCCTTTTCTTCCTTGTAGTTATAGATAATACTCATAGCTGTATACTATTTGGGTTTGCCACCATGAGACATGCATGATCTTTTGTTGATGGGGAAGCTTTAGATTTTGGTGTTATCAATATCATTTTCTTCTGATGAACGTAAGTTTACATTTTGTTGCAATAATTATACAAGTAGACTTTCTGGGTAATAGAATACTAATTTGTTCAGCTAGATAGTGTTAATTTAGGTACATTCCTACTACTTATGTGTGAGAAAAGAATTGCATTTTGAAGTTAAAAATTAGAGTTCAGTGACCATTATCGTAGTATTTCATGCCTGCCGTAAATTTAGTGAATGTCTTGTTGGAATCAGCTTGTTCTTTATGTTTTCTCTATCCTCATTACTTCAATGTTATTTAGTACTGAGTCATTAATTACCCATATTGGAATGGAACCTTATTAATTAAGATTTATTCTGTTATCAGCTTTTGAACTTTAAAGAAAATTTAGAGATTAACTGTGCATGCTTTGACACCAGTCTGAATTCCTATTTCAACCTGGTTTCTTAAACAGCGGTGTGATCTTGGGGAGGATGTACTCTCCCTGTGCTGCAGTGTTGCTCTTTTTTTGGTTTGTTGCTTGATTTTTGTCCCATCAATTGGTTGTTGTCATAGTTCCTATCCTGTAGAGTTATTTTAAGAATTAAATTAATTAGTATTTGTAAAAGTGCTAAAATGGTTCCTGGCCTGTGATAGATGATTAATTTAGCTTTCAATAGCTATCATTGTGAGTTGTTATTGTTTCTGGAAACTTGCCTTATTGAGGAATACAAAGCAAGCTTAGTCAGAGCATCTGACCTCTTGTAGGAATTAAGTGAAATCGTGGGAGATACACACCATTTGATCGAAGAATGAAGGAAAAAATTCAAATGAGACACTATTGTAGTTTAAAAGCAAACAGCACCTAGTATGAGTATGAGGAGTGTGAAATGAAGGAAGTTTTATGGCATTGAAACTGAATCTAAAGCATAGATCAAATCAGCCTGTGGGGAAGTAAGGAGGACTTCCTGTCAAGACAATTTGAAGGGTATAAACTCAGAGTAAATCATTAAAGTAAGTTATATGCTGTATTTAGAGAGAAATTAAGTTGCAGTGATAGATTTTTGTGAATCAGAATGAACATTGAATGCTACAAAGAGGAATTTCAACTTGATTCTACAGATTATAGAACTAGCAAAGAGCTGTTGAAAACCTCAGCATGGCAGCTCACCCCTGCAATCTCAGCTGTCAGGAGGGAGAAACAGAAAGATTTCCAGGAGTCAGAAGCAAGCCTGGGCTAAATATGGAGTTCCAGGCTATCCTGGAGTACTGAATAATATCCTATCTGAAAAAAGAAATTCTATGGCTGGGAAGTCAGAGGCTCTGGGGTAGAATCCATCACTGAAGTTTTAATAAATGGACATGTAGTCAGACTCAGACTACCTTCCAAGTATTTGTGTTTATACCCTAGATGAGTGCTCCTCTTAGCCTTGGTCAGAGACTCTTCTTTTGCAGTGGACAGTGGATAATGCAGAGACTCATGATTGGTCAAAATGGTGAGAGTAGGTGATTGTTGAATACTCAGCCTTAAACAGGACATCTTTATTACCTCTCTCAAGGCCCAGGAAACATTGTGGAAGATGGGGAGGTATGGTGATATTTTATTTGTACTGAAATGTGATTTTATTTGTATGTTAATAAATAAAGTTGCCTGGGGGTCAGAGCTATTAGAGCCATAGCAAAAGCTGGGCGGTAGTGGTGCACGCCTTTAATCCCAGAACTTGGTAGGCAGAGCTAGGTAGATCTCTGTGTGTTCAAGGACACAGCCAGCATTGGAGTCACACACCTTTAATCTCAATACCAACCATAGAAGACCTGGAGGTCTATACAGACAGGCAGTGACGAGGCAGTCATGTGGTTGGGTTTACAACCAATGAGAAGGCAGAACAGAAAGTCTATATAAAGACAAACATAGGAAGTAGGTCTTTTGGCTGAAGAGGATAGCTGCTGCAGTGAAGAGTAAGGCTCTTAGCTCTGACCTCTTGGGCTTTCATCTTTGCATTGGCTCTGTGTTTCTTATTTAATAAGACGGTTACTTCTACAGGGAGGAAAGATGGTAATAGGCAGAGAGTATGAGAAACACTATGAAAAGTTGTCTATTGGACATGACATGGTTTGGTAATCGTGAGCACACAGCATCTGTGGTTACCTGCAGAAGACTGGTACCAAAAATAGACATGAAAGAGGTGGGAACTAGTTGGGAAGAAATGGGCCAACAGAGGGATTAAAAAGGGTTAATGGGGTGAATATGGTTACAATATATTTGCATACATGCATGAAATCATAATATTATATATACATGGAAAAATCATATCATCTGAAAGTAGGGATAATTTTACTTCTTTCTTATTCTGTCCTTTTTACTTCCTTTCTCTTGTTCTAGCTAAACTTTGAGCACTATGTTGACTAAAAGTGGAGAGAGTGGGTACTCTTGTTCCAGGTTTTTGAAGAAATGTTTTCAAATGTAGTTTTTCCAGTTGAATATAACACTGGCTAGAGGTTTGTCATGCATAGCTTTTATGCTGTTTAGATATATACAGAGTCCTGTTATGTAGTCCTAGCTGGTCTGTAACTTGCTATGTAAACAAGGCTAGCCTGGAATTCACAGAGATCTGCCTGCCTCTGCCTCCCAGATGCTATGATTAAAGGTGTAAGCTACTATGCCTGGCTTCTTAGTTTCTCAAGAACTTTTATCATGAAGGAATGTTGAACCTTATCAAATGCCTTTTCTTATATAAATAAATTTTTATTAGTCTTTTTCATATAATATATGAACAATAGGGGCACTTCATCTTAAGAGATCACACTAGCCGACTGAGTTGTAGCTTGTTCTTTTTGTTCTGTATTATTAGCAATCATTTTATTTTTGGCTATACTTTCCCATTGAGTGTATATGACCTACCTGGCCAGAAATTAACCTTTTTTGTTATGTTTTACTGTTAAGGTCAGTTGAGGCTCCTTTGGAGTTCTCTCAGAGAACTGGGAAGAGCCTCATGTCTTTTTTCAATTTTCCACTACCATTTGTGTGGCACCTGCTGGGATGTGTCAGATTCTTGTTGACCAAGTGGCCTCTCTTGGAAGCATTGAAGACAGTTACTCTGTGTTTACCGTCCTCTTTGTAGAATGTACACTAATTATAATCCAAACTCTGATGTCTCCATGGCCTCTCTGATCAACAGGACAGGCGAATTGTTGAAGCTATAGCATCCTTTTAAAGAACTATTGTTCCTGGGACCTAGTTGATCTGGGCACAAGGAGCAAAATATTGTCCTTTTGCCCCATATATCCTCACTAGATTTGGCCCCCAAGTATAGTTATTGGGCACGTAGAAGGTCAGTTGCATCAGAATTGAAGAAAAATTGTGGGATGAAGATAAACCTTAGGTGTTGTATAATACTTAGATACAGCTTGATAAGGACAGGTTTTAAAATAAACCTGGTTTCTATTAAGATTTAGTTTCCTAATTGCAAACTAAGTAGAAACTAAGTAGTTACCTTAATAAAACATAAAATCATTTCTTTAGCAAGTTCTAACCTAAACTTAGGCTATTGGGCTGTTGTAGCTGGAGCTTTCCCCTTTAAATTCCAGTTACCCTATTAATTAAAAAGAACATGTGCTCATTTAACAACTTTAATTTATGTGGACACTTACAATCTAATTTATTACTATGTAAACTATATATAAACATAAGCACATGGAGACAGCAGGCATATTTAAAGATTAAAAATCAAATTTTGTGTCATTTATCAGTTTTTTAACATAATTTCTTTATTGATTCTTTGGGAATTTCACATCATGCACCCTAATTCTGTTCACCTCCTAGTCCCCCCACATCCTGTCCTCACTCCTATAGTGCTCCCTCAAGAAAATTTTAAAAAATCAAAACAAAACAAAACAATCAAGCAAACAAAAATAAGAACAAAACAAAAACAAAAAAAATCAAGAACTTCCTCACTTCTCCATCTTTCCCACCTCTCCAACACTTCTTCATTCATCCTGGTGGCATTGGGAACAGTGTGTCACACAGTGTCACACACCCTTTTGTCCAATCAGATTAACCAGCAAATGTTCATTGCAATGAGTCATTGGTCTGGTTCAAGGCCTTTGGTTTCTGGTGCATCATCATCACTGGATCCTCACCTAAACTTCTCTGGGATATCCCGATGCTGCCCCAAGTCATGGAGATCCTGTGGGTAATATTCCACAGGACCAGTCCTTTCATGAGCTCCAGCAGGTCCTAGATGGGGTAGATGTCAGGATGGGCCAACCCAAGCCCTGGCTGTGGGTCTGGGTGGTAGTTGAGCCAGTCAGTCCAGGACACTGGGACAGCCCACCTCAGGTGAGGGGGCCGAACTGGCTCCCCTACACTTAGCCATCAGGATCAACTCTCCCTCACCTGTGGTGAGGGGTGGGGTCATCTCTCCCAAGTGCAGTGGCCAGCTCTCCCATGAGGGTTGGGGCCAGCTCTCTTGCTGCAGTGTCCATCAAGAGGCAGGGCGAGCTTTCCCAGGGCCAGTGAAGGGTGGGTTGGCTCAGTATGGCTCTCTGATTTCATTATGCATAGTTCCTATGGCCCACTGAGGTGACACAGGCCACAGACATCAACACAGACCCCAGCTGTAGATGGACCATGGACCCAGACATGGCCCTTAGCAGCAACCCAGACGACATCCTGGCTCTGGGTGGAAGTATTGGTCACTCAGATCAGGGTGGCTCTGGTGGTGGTGGCATAGCCCCTGGACACCAACAAGGCCACAGGTTTGGGCCCCCACCCCAAGCTTCTGTGTGATCTTTGGTGGCAACATGGACACCAACAAGGCCACAGGTTTGGGCCCCCACCCCAAGCTTCTGTGTGATCTTTGGTGGCAACATGGGCCTATGATTTCAACACAGACCCCAGCCACAGTAGGACCATGGACCCAGACATGGTCCTCAGAAGAAGCTGGGTCTGGATGCCCCAGGTGACAGTGCAGGCCCACTCAGATCAGCACAGCCCCAGCAGCAGCATGGACTTTGGACACCAACCTGGCCCTAGACCTCAGGCATCCACATGGACTTTGATGTTAACAGGAGCCTTGGACAGCACACTGGCTGCAGTAGGGCCGTGGACCCAGACATGGCCATCAGCTGCAGCTCTGGCCTGGACATCACCATGGAATTGAGTAGCAGCACAGGCCACTCAGATCTGCATGACCCTGGCTGCAGCAGTCACACTGCTGGTTGAGTAATATTTTTCATAGTGCTAATCCCTCTTCATTCTAAGTTTATAATTTGAAACACATGTCTCAATATAAATTAAGCAGAAGACTTGATTTTAGAGATATACAGGCTAAGCCAGTCATTGTTGAGGCTTTAAGCAAGCTGAACAGGCACCAAAATATTGTCTGTTCATTTAGATTTATTTATTTTTATTTTATGTGTATGAGTGTTTTGTCTGTGTGTGTATGTATGTGTACCCTGTGTGTACCTGGTGTCCACTGAAACTAGAAGGTGATGGATCTCCTGAACTAGAATTATGGATAGTTGTGAATTGCCATGTGGGTTGTGGGAACTGAACCCAGGTCTTCTGCAAAAGCAGCAAACACGCTAACTAAGCCACCTGTCCAGCCCCAAAGTTTGCTTTTTAAATGATCTCCTTTTTAAAAATTTAAATTGAATAGGATAAAAATCTTGAGAAATGCCTCACCCCCCTTTTTTTTCTGAAAGAGGATAGGTCAGATAATAATAAAAAATATGTATTTTGTGTTGCAATGTCACAATTATGAATTAAAATTTATCTCAAACATGTAAAATTAGTTATTATTATTTCAAGTCATTTTAAGCAGCTATTGGCAACATAGCCATTCTATTTCTATTACATACAGAGTAAACTGACCTAGATTTTGAGTATTACTGCTTTGGGGGATTATATATGCTATGATTTTTATCATGAAAAGGAAATTTAACATAAAGATCTTTGACAAACATATGTGTCAGTTTATATGTATCACAGCCTTAATAAAAAATCTTAAACTTACCATTTGTATATGTCTTAGGGTTGCTATTGCTACAGTGAAACACCATGACCAAAAAACAAGTTGGGGGAGGCCAGGGTTTATTTGGCTTACACTTCCACATTGCTATTCATCACTGAAGAAAGTCAGGACAGGAACCCAAACAGCGCAGGATCCCAGAGGCAGGAGCCGATTCAGAGGCCATGGAGGGAGCTGCTTAGCCCACTTTCTCATAGAACCCAGCAACCTAGGGATTGCACCACCCACAGTGGGCTGGGTCCTCCCCCATTGATCACTAAATGAGAAAATGCCTTACAGCTGGATCTCAAGGCATTTCCTCAGCTGAGGCTCCTTCCTCTGATGACTCTAGCTTGTGTCAAGATGACACACAAAACCACCCAGCACAGTATGTAAGAATATTCCTGAAAGATAAATGCATAACAATTAATCTAATAAAAATTTTAGTGTATATTACTTAGTACTTGAGATACTTTGATTAATACAAAACATTTTAATTTTTATTTATTTTATTTTATTTAGTTTTTTTTTTTTTTTTGAGACAGTGTCTTTCTAAATAGCCCTGGCTGTACTGGAACTCACTATGTAGGCTGGTCTTGAACACACAGAAATCTTCCTGTCTCTACCCCACGAGTATTGGGATTAAGGGCATATGCAACGAGTCCTTTTCTGTTCCTCCAGCCAGCTCCCAAATAATGACATGGAGACTTCTTATTAATTATGCAAGTTTGACCTATAGCTTAGGCTTATTCTTAACTAGCGCTTATAACTTAAATTAACCCATTTATATTAATCAGTGTTCTATCATGTGGTGTTACCTCTCTTTCATCTTGCACCCTGTTTCCTTCCTCTCTGTGTCTCTTGGCATCTCCTGCACACCTAGAGTCCTCCTCCTCTTCCTTTCTTTCCCCAGAAATCCCGCCTAAACCTCTTGCCTAGCTATTGGCTGTTTAGCTTTTTACTACAACAATCAAAGCAATACACCTTCACACAGTGAACAAATATTCCACAACAGGCTTGGCTTATATTTTTATTTTATGAGCATTGCATATATTACAGAATATATATATTTTGTTTCCTATGAAATAAAATTTTAACTATTATTTTTTCTTTCTAGAGCCTGTTGGAGGAAATCTTTTCAAAATCCATTTTATCCAATCTAAATTTCGTAGTTTGATTCTAATGAGTTTTTTAATATATAAATAGTACCATTTTGAGATTTTTATGAAAAATTACCAGAATGAAAGATACCATTTTAATAGGTTTTAGGAAGTTCAAAGTACATAGTTTTATAAAGTAGTATGTATTTATCAGGCCTTTTCATATACCCCCCAAACACTTACACTTATACATGTGTGCATGCACATTAAAAAAATGCTACATTTCTCTTTAACATTCATTTGACTGAAGTTATCACATGTGCCTCTGATGTTTACCTATTCTCTTGCATTCATATTAGCACAATGCATCCCTGGAAAGTGCTTTTTATCCATATTCCTCTTGCAGCAATTCTTTGCAGCTTTTACTATATTTTGTTTTTTACATTCCTCTAGCCTGTATCTGAATGTTAGCATGCACTACTCTACTCCCTCACCAATTTCTTCCCTTCCTCAGTTTCTACCCTCAAGTAACCCCTGAGTCCTGAGAGACTTTTCTGTATTCTACAGCAGGCCTTAATGGTCTTTTGTTAAACTCTTAGTCCTTTGGTCTGGTCTCTCCTTGCTTCCTTCCATTGTAATTGGTCACTTGTTATTTACCTACCCTTTAGTCACCTTCAATACTCATTCAGACCTGTAACCCCAAGCACTCTGAAGGTTGAGGCAAGAAGATCTCAAGTTCAAGGCCAGCTACCTGTCTCAGAAAAAAAAAGTAAAAACGGATTAATGGTAGATACCTTGGTAGCCTAGCTGAGGTGAATACAGCTTCTTTTATCCCAGTATTAATTACTATTATTAACTCATATCCCACAAAACACAGTGAATATATCTATGTATTTATATGCATATATGGGCTAAATAATGATATATTTATCATTTGACAGATCAAAAATAATGATATATGGATGTATAACATGCATATAAATAAATGATTTGTATGAATATAACTAAAATAATACTTTAGTATTTACTAAACACATATATGGGCTAAATAATACTAGTTCAAGAGCTGCAGCAGAGTTCAAGAAGGTTCAAAATTGGGCTGAGGGAGTTTGTATCAATAAGATAATTAAGCAGACCAGTGCTGGGAGGGAGTTGCTACTAGAGACATTAGAGTCCAGTTTGAGAGTGAACCTGCAGAGTTTAGCTGGTAGGTGAAAGACTCAATCATTCTAGAGCAAGACAGGCCAACAGGTAAGTGAGCAGGCAGTTGAGTAGGCTTCATCAATATCAGGGTACACTGTGGAGCCAGAGTTCCAGGAATTGTTGGGGAGTCCTCAGTCCTTAATATATACTCAAGGTATCAGATGATAGGTTGATGCTGGACTATGCTATAACAGTGTTAGTTGCCCATTACTTTATGGGATCCAGATCAAGGAGTTATATTTTTTCCTTGATAGTTATGCCTGGTAAGTTCTTGCACCTGGTTTCTTTTATGACTTTAATATATACCCATGTGTCTCTACAGTCTCAGTTCACCTCAGTACATTTATAGGCTGGGTTCCGTTTCTATTCCCAGGAATAGGTCACTTAGTCTGTATTAGATGGGTGATGTCTGACAGATGGTGATGTTTCTGGGTCTGCTCGGGGGCTACAGTCATTATCTTCCTCCCTTAAAATGGAATCACAAGCTGCTTGTAAAATAGGATCTCTTAGGGCAATGCAAATCCTGAAAAAAACAACAACATTGTTTTGTACAATATGCAGTAATGTAGAGTAGAAGATAGACTGAGCTCAAAAAGTGTAGACATTGAGAAGAGGAATAAAAATGGGTGGGGTCTAGTGTTCCTGAGTCCTTCATCAGGGTACTAGCCTAGAAGCTTTAAGTTTAAATAGAGAGTAAGAAGTATGCAATAATTAAGCTGTCCTGATCAAGTTCTGGCCCTTCGGGATGTCCCAAGGTTGTCCATGTTGATTCAGAGTATAGATGACAACCTCTATTTCAGTTTGTAGCCTTCCCATGATCTGGGAGACAGAATCTAAGAGTCATCTGTGGGGAGATTCTGCTGTTCTGGGAATGCAGAGTGACTGGAAAAGAGGTTAAGGATTATCTCTATGCTTTCAGACAAAGGGGGCAAACTCGTGAGGGAAGAGATGTAAAGCCTTTTGCTCTACTTTTAGTTACATGAACACCTCAGAATCAATGCTTTTTAGAAAAGGGGAATTCTGTTTCTGTTTTCGTGTACTACAGGGGGAGGGGCGCACACAATCACACCAAACATAGATCTAATTGACTTTTATTTGCAATTCATGAATAGAGGCGTCTCCATTAAACAAAACAGAATAAGATCTCCCAGGCAACAAGAGGACAGAGGGTTTTGTGTGTTGAAAACAAAGAAATAGGAGAAAAGAAAAAAAAAAGAAAGAAAGACAGAAAGAAGAACTACTCTGACTCAGGTTTACTGGAATTTTGTATTTTCAGGAAAAATTAGTTTGCTTTTCCGGGGGTCTGTATGCCTTCTTGAAGTTTGTGTTTAACTAGTATAGAACATGAAGAAGTTCATTGTGACTTGGTCAGGTCAGTTGTGCTTGCCAGTGAATAGAGACGGCACCACCAGGTCATTGCACTTTCAAAGACTCCTTTCCTTTATGTTCAGCCAAAATGTTATGGTGTAAGCGGAGCATGCTCAGAGGTGTTGCTGTCTCTTACTTTCATTTTGATATGTTTTTACATTTATTATTTATTCACTTGCTTTGTATGTGTGTGGGGAAGCTCGTGTGCTACAGTGTGCATGTGGAGGGCAGAGGGCAACTTGCAGGCATGGGGGTGCTTTCCTTCTACTATGTGGGTTCCAAGGTTTGTACTCAGGCTATCAGGCTTAGGGACAAGTGCCTTTACTCTCTGAGCCATCTCACTAGCCCCAGTTTAATCTTTAAAATGTGTGCTCCACAATGTTAACTGAACATTCTCAAAGAATGGGCTAACTCCTATGTGAATATACATACTCTGTAAATAAAAAATCCTGATGTGCTCTTGAAGTAATAAAGTGATGTTAAAACAGTGGTATGACTTGGTCTGTTTGAGGGGCCCCTGGCAGTAGGATCAGGATCTATCCCTGGTGCAGGAACTGGCTTTCTGGAGCCCATTACCTATGGTGGGACACCTTGCTTAGCCTTGATGCAGGGGGTAGGGAATTGGTCCTGCCTCAACTGAATATACCAGGCTTTGCTGACTCCCTGTGGGAGGCCTTACCCTTTTAGAGGAGGGGGTGGAGGTGGGCTCAGAGGCGAGGGGAGGCTGGGAGTGAGTGGGAGGAGGGATGAGAGGGGGATCTGGGGTTGGTATGTAAAGTGAATTAAAATTTTTTAAATTAAAAAAAGAATTTGCCAATAAACTTGCTTTGAAAATACTAAGTTACACAAGAGTAAAAGTTTAGCTAAAGTGGAACACTGCTTTTGTCAGGCAGTTTAGACAATCCTGGCTGACAGCCACTAATCAAGGCGGTGCCTGTTAGCAGGAAGAGCATAGTTCTGCCAGGCAGGCAGGGTGACCCCTGGTTACCAGCTGCCCCGGAAGAGCAACCCTGCTCTGTCTCAAGATAACTATGGCAACATTTTTACATTGCAAATCTTCCCATTTGACCAAACAACCAAACCTTAAAATTTCTGTCTCTCAAAACACTTTTAATTGCTCAAAGCATAACTTGGGGGCTGTGAAGCTATAGAAGTTAAGGGGGATTTCTGTTCAGGGCTTGCTCCCCTTTGTGCATTAGCCAGAACTTGTTGTCTACTATTATTAAAGCATTTCCCTTTTACTAGTCTGTAAGTGCTTGGAGAGACTTCTCACTGGGAAGGCATAAAAATACTCGAACACTCTTTGTTCATGGAGGGCACTGCTCTATGACCTGCTGAAGGTAATAAATTTTTCTCCACTCGGTTACGTTGGCTGTTTTACTTCAGCTGTGTACTCACTGAGATGGGAACCCATCGTGTTTAGTTTTAAATTGGCCTTCCTGAAATGGGACCTTCTTCTTGGTGCCTTATTGTTTTTCAACTTCCGGCAGGTGATGCAATAAATCAATGAACAAACAAAAAAAAACTGTCTTCAGTCCTTCTACATTGGGAGATGAATCCTAAGTTATTATAAAGAGTGTCTTCTTGGAATCCTAACTCTAGGCTCCTGCATGGCCACCATTGTCCCTGGGGAAGACCACCTCTTCTCTTCCCAGCTTTCCTCAGTTGCCTTTAGTCCTTTGTGTAGACATGGTGTCTTGTGGGCTTTTCTCCATCCACTGTGTGCCATCCTTCTTCAGCTCACTTTTGGATAGTCGTGTTGGTGAGACTTTGTAGGTGTAACATCTGATGTTACTAGGAGACACAATCTCACAGCAAACTCCATGATCCTTTGGCTCTTAAAAATCTTTCTGTCCCCTCTTTCACAATGTTCCCCGAGCTTTAGGTGCTAGAGTATTTTGTAAATGTACTCACTGGACTGGGCTTGACAACTTTGTTTTGTGATTGGTTGTGGTTTTCTGAGGTACTCTCCATCTGTTGCAAAGAGAACTTTTCTTGATGAGGGATGAAGACTACAGATAAGTGTGTTTATTTTTATCTTGACACATAATTGGACATTTTATGAAGTATAGTGGGATACATACATATATAAAATTTACACATATACAAAATGTATACACACATAAATTATAATGATAAGGTCATGGTTCATTAACAAATTCCCTAACTGATTGCAGTATTGAGATAAAATGAGTCATTTTTGTATAATTATATATTTGTAAAATTACTTTAATTTATTTTATTTTAAAAATGTTTTTATTTTTTGAGATTATAATATAATTACATCATTTCCCCTTCCCTATCATCCCTCCACTCCTATGTATGCCTTTTTACCCTCTTTCAAATTCGTGACCTCTATTTTCAGTAATTGTTGCTACATATGAGTGTCTGTGTGTGTACATTTCTAAATACATAAATACAACCTGCTCATTATGTATAACATTACTTATATGTATATGTTTTTAGAGGCAACTATTTGGTATTGCATAACCAATTTGTGCGCTCTTCCCTGGGGAAGACAATTCTCCCGCTCTCAACACTCCTTAGTTGCCTGTAGTTTTTTGTGTGGTGTTGAGGCCTCATGAGCTTTCTCCTGTGGTGTTTGAATGTCTGTTGGTGTCCTCCTTTTTCAGGTTGGGTTTGTACAGTCATGTTGCTGAGATTTTATGATTATAGTTTCTGACATTGTTAGGAGACAGATAATTTCACAGCGAATTGCCTTATCCTCTGGCTCTCACAATCTTTCTTTCCCTCCCTTCTTCCAAAATGTTCCCTGAGCCTTAAGTACAGGAAGTTTTTTGCAGATGTATGGGATCCACAACTCTGCATTTTGATCAGTGTGGTTTTCTGTTGTGGTCTCTGTCTGCTGCAAAAATGAGTTTCCTTGATGAATGTTGAAGACTACATTTATTTGGGGGTACAAGGACAAATGTTTATAGATTGTTGTTAGAGATTATGCTGGTTTAGTAAGTTAGTGGTTGTAAATTATTTTCCAATTACCATGATTTCACTAGCACTGGTTAGTTATCTAGGTTTCCAGTACCATGCATGCATGGTATCCCTCTTGTTGAGCAGGACCTCTGGGCCCTGTTTCTAAAGTGCATGGCATCTTCAGAAATAGGGACTCTCTTTCTACCTCTGCGGGACAACCAAGGGCAATACCAGTATTTAAACTATGTATGTATACATATACACTGACTTATATGTATTATAGGTAGTTTTAGGTAGACAGTTAATAGTGTGGTGGCTTATGACTTTTTCAGACATCCTTACTGTTTTTTTCCCACTTTCCTCTTTCTTCTGTATTTATTTCCCTCCATCCTCTGCAATTAGAGATACTGATTTCCTCTTCCTTCCTTCAGATCGCTTGTTGTTCCCCTCTCTGTTGTTCCACTACCTTTTGCTTTCTTTATTTCTGTGATTATTCCTGGTTATGTACTCACATATTGAGATTTGGAACAAAGAGCTTCAGATGAATGAGAACATGTGATATTGTTATTCTGGGTTGAGGTTACCTCATTTAAAATGATCTTTTCTAGTTCTATCCACATTTCAGGATTTTATTTTTCTTTATAGATGAATAGTATTCCATAGTGTATAACGTACCACATTTGTATTATCCATTCATCAGCTGAAGGATATTTGGCTTGTTTCCATTTCCTAGCAATTATGAATACAGCATCAATAAACATGGCTGAGCAAGTATCTGTGGAGCCTACTCCACAGATGTTGAGTCTTTGGGCATATGTCAAAGAGTGGTATAGCTGCGTCATATGGTAGATTTATTTTCAGGTTTTTGAAATTTTACACTGATTTCCATAGTGCCTGCACCACTTTGCAATTCCACCAACAGTGTATGAGGCTTTCCCCACACCCCCTCCAGCATTTGTTATCAGTTGTTTTATTCATATTTGCCATTCTGACTGGAGTAAGATGGAATCTCAAAGTTGTTTTGATTTGTATTTTCATAATTTGTAGGAACAATGAACATTTTTAAAGGTATTTCTTAGCCATTTTCATTTCCGTTTTTGAGAACTCTATTCAGGTCCCAGGCCTATTTTTTTTTGAATGGGTGTTGTTGGTTTTTCAAGGTCTTTATATATTCTTTATCAGATGTATCCTCTGTCAGATGTATAGCTATGAATGATTCTCTCCCATTCTGTGGGCTTCCTCTTTACCCAGTTGATTGTTTCTTTAGCTGTGCAGAAACTTTTTAGTTTTATGAGGTCCCATTTGCCATCGGTGGACTTAATTCCTTGGCAAATGGAGTCCTATTCAGAAAGTCTTTTCCTACACCTATATAGTATAGTATATTGCCTATATTTTGTCTAGCACTTTTCATGTTTTACATTTAGGTCTTTGATCCATTTGGAGTTAGTTTTCATGCAAGGGAATAGATATGGGTGTAGTGGGTACCTGTTCTACCTATGACCTCGAGGTACCAGCCCCTAGGGTGTGGCCTCTGAGCTAGCTTAAGACCTGAAGGGCACTATGCAGGCCCTTTCTCTTCTCTCCCTTGTGGGCTTGGATGGTGGGGACTGACTTAGGTGGTAAAAGCAATGTGGGACAGACCATCAGCCTTCCAGGACTCTGAGATGGATTTGCATTATCCTGTTTAGTGAGTTGTTCTCAATATAATTTTTCAAAATAAATAGTTCCTTTAGCAGTACCTATGGATAATCTGCAATATATGGGTCTTATTTTATTCTTCTGCATGTGGACATTCTTGTTTCTCCTTCCTGACTTCAGTGAGATTGCTTCAAGCTTTTCTCCAATTAGGATGATGTTGGCTGTGAGTTTCTCATATACAGCTTTTAGTATGTTGAGGTATGTTCCTCTAGTTCAGTGGTTCTCTACCTTCCTAATGTTGAAACCCTTTAATACAGTTCCTCATGTTATGGTGAACCCCCAACTATAAAATCATTTTGTCGCTACCTCATAACTTTAATTTTGCTATTTTATGAATCTTAATGTAAATGTCTGATATGCAGGATATCTGATATGTGACCCCTCTGGGGTTCATGACTCATAGGTTGAGAAACACTTCTCTAGGTCTGTATTCTCTAGGACTTTATTATGAAGGCTCATTGGGTTTTCTCAAAGGGTTTTTCTGCATCTATTGAGCTGATCATGTAATCTTTGTCTTTAAGTCTATTTATGTGGTTTATGACATTTATTGACTTGTGTATGTTAAACCATCCTTGCATTTCAGGGATAAAACCAACTTGGTCATGGTCAATAATATTTTGATATATGTCTGTATTCTGATTACATGTATTTTATTGACTTTTTAAATCAATGTTCATTCAGGATTTTTGCCTGTAGTTT